>VXBJ01000514.1:28207-78841 GCA_013400055.1 Nycticryphes semicollaris | reverse complement strand
AGCTACTCTTTTATCCCCCAGGTAGGATGTTGGTGGTAGCCAAAAGCATCAGCAGGTCACAAAGCTTTCCAGGGCTGCCTCAGGGCTTGGGTCTGTGTCTCAGCCAGGCCAGGGCAGGTGGCCTCTCATAAGTGTGTCCAAGTCCAGCCTGGAGCCAGTGTGAGAGAATTTAACTTGGCTCCATCCATCTATAATGAAACTTAAACGAAGTTACGGGGCCTCACCTTTGCTGTAGGGTAAAACCTCGCACAGCTGCCTGGTTACCGACAGCCTTTCAAGTGGCTGCAGCTTTGGGAATAAGCTTTTGATGGTTTTTGACTCCTCCTGTGCTTGTTTTATAAATAAATGTGGCTTCTCCCTTAAAAACGAACACCTTGGGAAAGCGTTGGCCATCACTGCTCAGGGAAAGCAGGAGGCTAAAGGCAGACAGTAGTTGTAGCCCAGCGGCTGGGGCTGGTTTTTCTGTGCCGCTGGAGGCACCAAGAGAAGGGCTGTAATTTACAGTGCTCACGGGGGAAATCAAACAGTTTTGCAACTGAACCCACCGAGGTAAGAGCCACAGACCAGGTTCTTTAGCTGCCTGGTGGTGCTGGCCCTCGTTACTCCTGGCAGAGTGGGAGCCCGGGGTGGCACAGCTGAAAAGCCATGGGGTAGTGAGGGTGTGGGATTGCTCTGGAGGCAGCTGCAGACCCCAGCTCAGGAGTATCCCATGCCCCTGTGGCACCCACAGCTCTCTGTTGTTCTTGATGGCGTGGACTCTGAGCAAGGTAGTTTGGTGCCTTTAATAAGTCAGTGCTGAAAGTCGAGGAGGGTGAGTGGAAAAACTTGAAAGGCTGTTTTATTTACCTTATTTACCTTGCTTAAACACACCTCCACATGCTACCTACCTTTTTTTTTTTGTTTTGGTTTTTTTTTTTTCTCTAAGGCTCTGACAGAGAGGTGGCTTGGCTTCATCCACCACCCTACTTGTCACATTTTGCAAGGTTGGGAGCTTCCATCCATGCTGGAGCTGCACCGGCCACAGCGATGGTGGCCATGGTGGGGCAGAGGCTGGTTTGAGGGGGTGGTATCTCAGGGCCTGCGGGAAGAGGCTGGATGAGGCAGAGGCAGGGGAGGGACAGGAGTGGCAGCAGGGGGACAGCAGCAGGAGGGGAGCATGGCAGTAGAGCAGTTCTGCCATCTGTGGCCCTGTGCTCTCCCTGCTTTCTCCCATTCTTCCCACCTGTGGGAGTTGTGGTGAGTTGCATGGGGACTCTGGGGAATGGCTGGACGTGGAGCCAAAACACTGGCTGCGGTGGGGACCTGGATACTCTGTTCCCACCCAAATACACCTCTAGGCCAATGATCTTACTCCACAAATAGTGGGCAGCCCTTGAAGCTCTCCTGTGCGACGGCAGGGACATTCACCTAAGGCTCTGCTCCTGGAGGGTGAGAGATTCTTTGTCACAGACATCCTCGGTAAGTGACTAATTGCATGCTAAACTCTGAAATATTAGCTAAGTGATCTACAGGATTGATTGTGGGTGTAGAATTTTTTAGACATAAGCTGTTGTCCAAGTCTGGGACCCCAGACCTTTGGCCATTCATTTGGCATCACTTGGCCACCAGCTGATGGGTGAGTTATCATGGAACTGCCAGAGTTGGAAGGGACCTCTAGAGATCATCCAGTCCCACTCCCCTGCTAAAGCAGGGTTGCCCAGAGCACATCACTCAGGGCTGCATCCAGGTGGGTCTTGAAGGTCTCCAGAGAAGGGGGCTCCACACCCTCCCTGGGCAGCCTGTTCCAGGGCTCTGTCACCCTCACCAGAAGGAATATTTTCTTAAACTTTGAATGGAACTTCTTATGTTCCAGCTTGTGCCCATTGCCCCTCGTCCTGTCACGGGGAACCACTGAGAAGAGTAGATAGAATGATTAGAGTTGGAAGGGACCTTAAAGATCATCAAGTTCCAACCCCCCCTGGCATGGGCAGGGACACCTCCCACTAGAGCAGGTTGCTTAAAGCCCTACTTACTTCTGTTCACTGGTTAGAACACGCGCTGCCAGCACAAGCTCAGCTGCCTGCACTTAGGGGTTGAGTTGGCCTCACCTCGAGGGCTGTGTCCAGTTTTGGGCTCCTTACCACAAAAAAAGAGGTGGTGGAGTGTGTCCAGAGAAGGGCAGTGAAGCTGGTGAGGGGGCTCGAGAATAAGCCTTATGAGGAGAGGCTGAGGGAGCTGGGATTGTTCAGCCTGGAGAGAAGGAGGCTGAGGGGAGACCTTCTCGCTCTCTACAACTACCTGAAAGGAGGGTGTAGAGAGATGGGACTTGGTATCTTCTCCCAAGTCATAGGTGATAGGACAAGAGGAAATGGCCTCAAGTTGCACCAGGGGAGGTTTAGGATGGATATCGGGAAAGATTTCTTCATGGAAAGGGTTGTCAAGCCTTGGAACACGCATTGAAACAGGCTGCCCAGGGAGGTGGTTGAGTGGCCATCCCTGGGGATCACAGGTAGATGTGTTGCTGAGGGACATGGTTTAGGGAGGACTTGGGCAGAGTGAGGTTTACAGTCGGACTTGATGACATTGAGGGCCTTTTCCAACCAAAACGATTCTGTGATTTAGCAAGGTGATTTCTAAAATCAGCGTTGAGTGTGGATACGGACGCTCCCTTAGATGTGGATCTTGGATCTGAGAGGAAGCTTTTAATTCATCGCTTCTTCCGTGCAACCCTCCACCTGCCCTGGCTCTCACTTCCCGCTACTCCCTGCGTCAGGGCCAGGCAAAGGCAGAGGAGTCTTCATCATCACGATGTTGATTCCCAAACCATAAATATCTTTTCCCCTGAGGTAAGGAGGGGTCCTTAGACTGGATGGAGCCAAACCCTTCCAAGGGAACACACCCTTCTCCTGTGTGTTTTGTTGGGGTTTTTTTTTTTCCCTCCTCTCAGAACGGGGCTTTCTCTTCCTATTTGAGGTGACCCCTCCCAAATGAGGAAATGCCTTCCTTGAAAAGTCCTCGGTGCATCCTTGGCTACTTCACCACCTGGTCGGATGCGTTCTTACCTCGAGGGAGCTGTGAGGAAAGATTATTTTTGTTAATAGGGGTAGCCATTACTTCTCAGCCTTTGGCTTTTTCCGCTGGGTTGTAATTACCTCCTGCTACTTGCAACTGGCAAAATAAAACCAGAAGAGACTTCAGTAACTTTAGAATTAAGCTGAACAGCGGGGGGAGCAGCAGAGAAACCAGCTGGTGGGCCTGCAGGAGCAGCTCAGCTTCAGTTTCTCTTTTGTTTGTGAGTCTTTCAACCTGCCCCTGAGCCTTAACGAATGTTTTACAAAGCCCCAGGAATCACAAACTAGTTCCGAGAGGTTCCCCAAAGCAGCTGGGGCATCCTTATCCCGGGGGGAGGGGCTCTCTGTCATGAAGAAATGGGGCTTTTCCAGTGTCTGAGGGACAAACAAAGCCCACATTCTGGGGGCTTTGGGTTTCTTTTTCTTCATCATTAAGAAACAGCCACAACAAAAAGTCTAGTTCACTTTCTAACTAAAAATAATTTGATAAAAGCTTTTTTGAAGGTTTGAATTTAAAAGAAAACATCTAAAAGCCTTTGCTTTACCCCTGCCTGGGGGTCCAGCTCCACTTTCCAAAGCCTGTGAGATGAACATCCCTCTGCTGGAGCCAGCCAAGGACACTGCGGAGCTGCTGCTTGAGTTTTGTCACAGCTATTGGCTTTAGTCCCTTCACCCAGTAGTGTCCCCACCCACTGTCTCCCAGTAAGCGCACACCCACCTTCCAGGGCCACTGCACTCCCTGACAAAGCTCCCTATGGACCTTAGGGCAGGTCCCATCTTCTTGGTCAGCCCCAGAGGGACTCGGAAACCTGGAGCAGCTCAATGCAGCTGTGGGGCAGGGTGTGAGCAACCCTCATGGACCTGGAGAGACATCACCAAGCTGGGGGGGGGGGCGGGCCCCAGAAAGNCGGTCCTCAGAAATCCCAGCTCTTGCTGGGCACAGCACACACTGGTGCTTAATGGGAGCTAGCACAGCCCTCCCCGCTTATCACTGACAGTGGCTTCCCCTGCAAGTCACTTCCCTCCCTGATTCACCCTCGGAGATCTCTCCTGTGATGGGATCACTCACTTCCTCAGAGGTTTGGGGAGGTCGAATTCACCATCAAACGTTCGGGATGTATTTTTTCCCATGGTTTCAGCGGAAGCTCACAACTCTTTGGGCTTTTGTTATTGTAACCACCAGAAAAACTGTGTAATTTTTTTTTTAATCTGTTCCCTGCCTGCTTATCCATCCTGCCTGAGGAAGGGCACGAGCTGCTGTTTCCCAGCTGGGAAACGAGGGCAGTGATGGGAAGCCAAGAAAGAAAAAAAAAGGGGGGGAGGGGGCAGAGATGAGCTTGACCTTCTGGTTCTGGTTCCCAGGCTGATGTGCTCACCCTGAATCACGCTTCCTCTCCCACCACCACCACACCTACTGCCTCAGGAACATTTACTTCCCAGCCCTGGAAGCTTAGACTCACACGTGCACCGAGTTGTTCCTACTCTGACTTAACACAGATAAGCCACCCCATTGTACTGATGCTCAGAGGGTGGAACGACAGCAGAAGGATAAGCCTTCACCCAGGCTCTCATGGCAGGATGGAGGTTATTTCTTCCTCTTCAAACCTCCATTAAGCACCACTCGCCAAGGCGTTTCTATTTCCAGTATCCAAACCAGCACAAGGGTAGAGGATCAACAGGGTCTTCAGGCAACAAACTTCGTTACCGCGGAACATTTCCTGCCTTCCTAAATGGATTTACTTTGCCTGATTAGGTTTATTTTGCTTTTATTTATGGCATGAGTTTTCCAGCACTCTCGAGCCCAGGAAATGGGCACCGTGTGCCCAGCGTGGCGGCTCCTGCTGCCTCCTGAAATAAAGCCTGGAGCCCTGTGCCACCCCCACCGAGAGCAGAGAGTGTCCTCTGCGCCGTGTCACCCTGCAGGCAACAGCCCCGCTTTCTCTGGAACCCAAAGCAGGTTTGATTTCACTTTAGGGAAGGCTCACAGCCAGTAAAAACCCCGCCGTTATTCACAGGGCCTGGGATTTGAACCAACCTGAATAATGAACCACAAACAAACCTCTCGGCCTTAATTTTTTTCCGATAAAAAAAAGGGAGAATTTGTCTAAGTCCTGGTGTTGTGTCCATCCTTCCACTGGGAAAGAAAAGCTGCCACAAGAGGGATGAGGAACACGCATCTTCCAGGGACAGCTGAGCTGTTTTCCCAGAGGAGCAGACCAATCCTCCCTTAACCAGGCAGACCACTGGGTCTTCCTCCCAGGAGAAGGCTCATCCTGCCCCAAGCCAGAAGAGGAGGCCGGAGCCCCATCAATGCACAAAAAACTTCTCAGAGCAGGGATATGAAAAGCCAAAGCTGCCTCAGAGATCCCTCTCACCACTTCCTTACCTTCATTTTCATCACTCAAGGGATGCAACTTCCAACAACTCCTATGAATTTAATAACCACTCACCGGGTTAATGGAATAGGGGCATCAAACCTCTCTTCAGGTGGGTTATGAAGGTCTTACTGCTGCTTCCAAGTCTGGTTTCCCAGGAGAGAACATCTGCTTTTTAGCTTACTATGAACAGGTATGAGAAAGAGATGTGTGTGCATATATACAATACACATTTAATTTTAAAGATGGGATACTGGTGCAGCAAGAAGGACAACCAGCTCAGCTGGGCAGTGACACTGAAACAGAGGAACAGCTCTCCCTTGTAGCACAGACACAGGTTTCCTGTGCCAGCTGGAAGAAGTTTCCAGCACTCATGGACCAGTGGTGGCCCCAGTGCCAGGTGTGTGCAGGCCATGTGATGTCCCCATCCCACTGGTGGGGAAGAGCTTCTGAAACCTGCTCCCTTGGGGCGTCCTCTGGCCTCAGAGAGGTGGTCACAGTTGGGCAATCACTGCTCTCTTGCTGGCGCCAGCCAGGAGCTGCCCAAGAAGCAATCCCAGGGTTGAGAAATTAATGTCTATCCCCCAAATGCAGTATTTAATTTCACTTAATTTGATTTAATCGAATTAACTGGGGGTAGTTAAGGGGCTGGTCGGTGGCTATAAGCCCCAGGAGGTAGGACCAGCAAAGGGTCAAACTCCAGTCTTGAGCAGGTTCCTTGGGTATCCCCATATCCTGTAGTAGCACCGGCTGTCCCTTATTTGCAGGGGAGCAGAGCAGGCAGCAGTGGCTGATGGTGGCAAAACCAAGCCTCCCCTTAACACTCTTTCAGCAGGTCTTCTCCCACAGCGAGGTGACTGCAGTCACAACAACCCACTTCCCACACTCAGGCCCCTGTGAGGAGCAAGCAGCAGCACCTGAGCAGTTTTACACCTATATGAGGTTTTAAGGATACCAGAGAGCTTATTTTTTTTTTTTTCTCTTTTCAGTGGAACCAGCAGGACACAACACAACTTCCTTACCTCACTCCACAACCTCAGCCTCATTCCCTGACTGGTCACACCACCTTTGGTGGTGCTTTCATGGGCCTTCCTGCATTTTAAGGTCTTTGAGCAACCTGGTCTAGTGGGAGGAAGAAATCTTCACTCTGAGGGTGGTGAGACACTGGCAGAGGTTGCCCAGAGAAGCTGTGGCTGCCCCATCCCTGGAGGTGTTCAAGACCAGGCTGGATGGGGCTTGGAGCAACCTGGTCTGGTGGGAGGTGTCCCTGCCCATGGCAGTGGGGGTGGAACTCAATGGTCTTTAAGGTCCCTTCCAACTCTAACCATTCTAAGCTCTTCTTCCAGTTCAAATTCCCGCTTTGAGGAAGAGCGGGACACAGGAGGACATGCACATAGAGCTCAAAGTCCTTCATCTGGGAAGGGGAATTTGCAGTTTGAAATCTGTGAGACGCGAACTCCTACAACAAACTTTGTCTACCCTGAAGTGAGGCCCCTCACCCGTACAACCACAGGATGCTGACACTGATCGAGGAGTGGCAAGAGAACTGTCTATAGGTATTTTCTGCAAATAGAGCCAAGTGATAGGATCATAGAATGGTTAGAGTTGGAAGGGACCTTAAAGACCATTGAGTTCCAGCCCCCCTGCCATGGGCAGGGACACCTCCCACCAGAGCAGGTTGCTCAAAGCCCCATCCAGCCTGGCCTTGAACACCTCCAGGGATGGGGCAGCCACAGCTTCTCTGGGCAACCTGTGCCAGTGTCTCACCACCCTCACAGGAAGGAATTTCTTCCTAATACCTAATCTAAAACACCCCTCTTTCAGTTTAAAACCATCACCCCGTGTCCTACTAGGATGTAACCAGACTTAAAGTATTGGATAATTTACCAAGCGGAGGCCAGTGGCGTTATTCCTCAGGGCCAAATGTAGCCCCCAAGGATTTCACACCACGTAGATAAACTCAAAAGTTAGTATTTTTCCCCAAATTTCTTTAACTGACATCAAATGGATGGAGCAGAGGACACAGCCAGGTGCCCACCACGATTTACAACCCAAAATTTCAACATCTTCGAGGGCTTTCTCATTGCACGGCCGACTCCAGAGCCGCGCAGTACCTTGGGTGGAGACGAGCATCACCAGTATCTCAGACGGCTTCCCAGGTCCTACTCGTGAGCGTTCCAGCTGTGAAGCACGTTAAGGAGAGTGCGATGGGGCATCCTCACCAAGGCAGCCCTGAGGTACCACCGAAAAGTTGCAAAAAACAAAGTAAAATTAAAGGGTAAATGCGACAAAGTTTTGGGGCTCTTGGGCTGTCAACCACGACTTGTTTCCAGCAGCAAAGGTCGCTCCTCTTTCTCCCTCACACATTGAACGTGTTTCCTGCAGGTAAGTGTCAAAGAACAAACAAATAGCAGCAAAATCTAATTTTCTTCCTCCTTTTTAATTGTCCCAACCTTTTATTTGCCCAATGGCCTGGACCCAGGGAAAGGAAGGAGGCTTTTGTTTTTTAACAAAACAATGTTTGGTTTTCTAACAACCATCATAAACTCCAAGTGTTTTAGTGGCACAATCAAACCCTGGCAGCAATAACTTCAATGTTTATAATTCAATCAATACAAATAAATGTTCGGGCATTTACTCACTGCTTTGAGTCTTGCCTGAGTATTTTCCTACTCCCAGTATGCTAGGAGTGGTTGGGGAAAAAAAAACCCTACCTATTTATAGTGGAGTTCCAAGAGACAGCAAAGGGTCTCAGCTGAGCATCCTCAGCGGGGCAGCACGGCACGTGGGCGAGGAAACACCTTGGTGTGGAAAAAATTAGTGAGGAAGATCATAAGAACCGCAAACAAACAAACAAAAAAGGGAAAAAACTGAATATATCAGGGTGGCAGCAGCAGGCCCATGGTAATTATTATTATTATTATTATTGTGATTATTTTGAAAATACTCCCTTTACCGGGCTGGGATACGTGGTCTTAACACCACGGCACCACTCATTGAGGATGACGCGATTAACGAGTTCGTTTACTCACTTTTTCATTTATACCTCCTGACAGAGGAGTGTGAGGACCATTTGGATTAGGAGAGCGTTGTAACAACAGGGGCTGAGCCTGTAATCTAAATCTCCCCTCTTTCAGTTTAAAACCATTACCCCTCGTCCTGTTGCTCCATGCCCTGATACAGAGTCCACCCCTCCTATCTNAGTCCCCCCCTCATCTCTCCTGTAGCCCCTTTAGGTACTGGAAGGGGCTCTAAGGTCCCCCCAGAGAACCCCAACTCTCTCAGCCTGTCCTGACAGCAGAGGTGCTCCAGCCCCTGGGATGCCCTAGGGTTAACATCTCCTCAGGTCCCACATCCAGGTTCCTCAGGTGGTCACAAACCTCATCTCCTACAATGGGAGGGATTTCGTTTTCCCATTCCCTGCCTTGAGTTTTAGGGGTCTGAGCAATGCCAGAAGAGCGTTAAAAACTAGAGCCAAACCCCCCCGTCGAGTAGAGTCACACAACACATCCCCTGGTTGTCTGCGAGCCAACCCAATGAGCCTCATGTTGCTGAAGTCTCCAGCCCAAATTCCTCCCAGAAAATGATAAGATAACAGGAACCTTTTACACAAACCTGGGCATGAAAGAGTTTCTCCATCATTTACATACCTTTCCCCAGATTTAACTACTCCTGCGCACGTTCGGGAAAACTGCTTTGGAAACACTTCTTGTTTCCAAACTTGTCTCCCTTGAGAAATGCTGCTGGAGGAACAGCCTCTCTTCGTACAATTCTATTAGACACCAGCTCATTAATTAAACTCAACATCCTGCGATGTGGATAAAGCAGCACGATCCATAGATAACAGACACGCACCGATGAAAACGCAGGTTGTTCCCCATCTCCCGGATCAAAACCTGATAAAACCGACCCTAAATGTTGTTCTCTACGGGGAGACAGACAAGGCTTTCTCAAACCACACAGTGACAGGAAGCCCTGCAGTCCCTGCAGCACCAAACTGGACGTAAATCAGGTGGCAAAACCACTCTGCAGGAGCAGCAGGGGAAAAGCAAAGAGTGAATCATAGGCAAAGGGGTTTTTTTCTGCTGTAGATGGTCAACCCTGATTGTTTTACTCACAGCAATTTTCACCCTAAGGATTTTATTCAGCATGACATTAGAGTAATTTATTTTAACATTAAACTGGAAAAAGGTTTCACTGAGTTGCACCTTGATTTCAGCCTGAAGTCGGGGAAATCCCCAGCTGCCCCCAAACTCTTTTCAGCAAGTAATTTCATAAAGGTATTTCCATTGATCTGAATCCCATCCAGGGCACTAGACCAACACATACAAAACAGAGCTAAAGGGAATTTTATTTCTATGAGGTTATTCGATTTGGATAAATTAAATGCTTTTGAAACTAAGCAGTACGCTGAGAAAAGGAAGTTGACTTTAGTTTGAACCATAATTAGATGCTTAATTTGATATTAGCAATAGGAATTGGTTGGCATTTTTCATCAGGGCAGGGGAAATTAGATTTGACTGATGGATGCCACCATGTCACTGCATAAAACATTCCTGGAGGAGCTCAGAGTGACAAACGTGATCGATAAATGTACCCATGTTACGTGGAAAAAAAGTGATATGAAAAGAATCACACATGGCTTGAAACATAGACCTGTTCTTCCTACAAGGTCCTCCTACTCACAGGGCAGGTACATCCCACAGCCAGGGTACAGAAAGCACCTTCTCTGAGCAGAGACAACAGAACCTGGAGAGAGAGCTGTGAAAACGTGGAGGTTTTGGGTGACCCCACTCTTGGGACACTCCCCTCCTTACAAAACGAGGTCTGGCAGAAATCCAGAGCAACGCACCTACACCGGGTGGTACCGAAACCTCAAGCCACGCTCTGCAAACTGGAAGTTCTCAACCACCACTCTGACCAGCGAGGTCCTTGGGGAAATCCTGCTCTGATCATTCCAGCCCTTCCTCAATCCCCACCTGCGCGCAAAGGAGCCGACCTACACCTGCGCTTGCAGTTTTCCCCACTCAATGGTCGATTCTGCGATTAAAGAACACAATTTTAAGTAGGTCTGTTTTAAAAACCTTGACTTCTTCTCACCAGGGCATCACCAGCAAGGTTATGCATTGTAAAATTCACTCCAAGTGCTGTGTAACTCCCTGAAGCAGACAGCTGCTGTCTGTAGCTCAGGACCGCCTAGTGACAGCAGCAGAAACACTATTTGGCCACAATTTCACTTATATTTTCGAGCAAGTTATCACCAGGAGGGGTTCTGCTCCTCTCTTGTCTTGGTCCAGGTGTGGTCCACCACAGCATTTCACCCCTCCAAGTGTTAGTGCACAAACTGAGATGCCGATGCAACAAGCCACAAGAGGGAACTTCATTACTATTAATCTACCCAAAGCCAGCTCAAATTAAACTCAACATAAATGCATGTGGCAGTTCACCGTGTGAAATGATAACCTCAGTTCACAACTCTCTGCTAAGCAATAAGAAAATCTTGCATTTTCTAAGTGTTATTGAAGTAGGTTTCCTGGAGCAGGAATCCTCCTGCTTTGGTAAAACACCATCTATTTTATTTTTTACGCTGTTTGTTGGAAGCGCCACCCGAGCCCCACAACAGTCCCACAAACTCTTCCAAAACAACGGTTCAGAGGAAGCAGAGTCAACGTAGAGACAGCTGTCAATTCTAAATTACAACACTTTATTGCAGCATTGGCAAAGGTCAGATTTCTGAAGCTGGTGAAGATCGGGCGGCATTTCTGTATGAAATGTTATAATTTTTACAAGTCTCTCTTCCTACATGCAGAAACCAAAATCAGTGGTAAAAAGGATTTTAAAAGAGCTAGAAAAAAAGAATTAGTAGTAACATACAGATGAGCTATTTAACTCAATTAACTACCTCTACCCGAATGCAAACAAAAAACTACGCTAATAAATAACAGATTGTCAGAAACAGACCAAGAAACCTCATTTCTACTTAGAAAAAAAATAAAAATTCTACTTGTTTCCAGACTTAAATCTTTTTTTTTTTTTTTAAACTTTTTTTTTTCTTTGTTTCAACAGACACAGAGGCTCATCAACCCATGAAGATCAACAAAATACCTGGATCCACTCCTCGACATCCTCCCCGTGACGCCGACTGGCACGTTTTGGTTTTCAATGATACATACAATGGGCTCAGCTCCATCCCTGGCCTCAGGCTGGGGTCAGGCCGTCCCAAGCAGAACCAGCCAACACCCCGCCTTAAATCAACTTCACCTGCTCTTTTAAACCCTGACAGACATTTTTACCTCCTTGGCTCTGAAGATTTTCAGCCCTCCCCATGCCCCTCCTCCTCTTCTGTCAGCAAAAGGCTATTTCTTAACTAAAAAACCATCCTTCTGGCTGAGGAGTGTTTGATCAGAAGTTATCCTGCTCGTCAGGGTTTGCCTTTAGACTTCACCCTTTGCTCTACGTTTCTCTAGTGTAGATTTGCAGCCCCCAAAGAACACCCTTCCAACACAAAGCGCTGGGTTCGGAGATAATGCGACTCGCGTCACAAGTTTAGAACTTTGCTCTCCTGCAATCCTGAGCTGTCCCAGACCTTGTTCATTCCAGTGTAATCCAGATGAATTTCAGGTTGATCCTCGTTTTCACCGAGCTGCTCGCTGGTCAAGTTAACTTTTTATCTCTTTCATTCACTTCTGCTCTTATGAGAAAATTAACCCTCAACACGGTTCCCGTAACAAAAAGCTTTGTTGTTGTTGTTGTTGTTTTTTTCTTTTTTTTCTTTTTTTTTTTAAATTTTTTGGTAGGCCATGACTGGAAGCTTCCACTTGTTCTGTGTGGGTTTGGGGAGGGGAAGAGGGGAGGCTGTTGCTTCTGCCCCACGGCCCCAGCCTGTCCCAGGTTTCGATTCTGAACGCTCTTAGACTGACATGCTGAGATGTGTCCAACTGCTCTCGTTTAATCGCTGGAGGACTCCACTATCCACAACATCAGAGATACAGGACCTAATGAAATGACACTTGCTGCTGGATCAACGTCTCCTGTGAAAAGAAAAGTATTTTAATATAAGATATGCAATACAGTACAGGTTTGCAACCAGTGGAATCAACTGCTCATGACTTTGATAACTTTTTTAGCCTCTACATAATGAAGTTATTTATTATCAGCACAGATTTTTCTAAAGGTCATGTGAGACAAACGAGGGTACAGAAATTGTATCAGAAAGAAGTCCCCCACACAATTTCAGCAGAAAGCCTACTTTTAGACAAGTCTAAAATTGTTCAGAAACTGACAGCTGCCTTATCCTCCTAGATGAGATGCTGAGCTACTGCAGTGCACAGCTAACTTGTGAATTTGTTGAAATAGAATTTATTTTAAATAGTTTTCATCTTTTTGTGCCGTTTCTCCATGTTTAGAAGTACTGCAAAAGCGTTAGAGGGCTGTCTAGAGTCCAACAATTGTCCAAAACGTTTTTGGAGATGACAGTTGCGTTAAAAATCTTTGATCATCCCTTGCTCCCGAAAAACATGACCCCACCCAAAAAATGTCACATGTAATTCTCTCAAGGACATAAGTACACGTTGAAAAACCACACCAGTTTGCAGGCAGATGATAGGATGAGACAGGAGTAACCCAGCAGTAACGCTAATCTCGTATCCCCATCTTCAGCACAACTGTCAGTCACTGTATCTGGGCCTGTGTTTTAATTCTAGACCATAAATTAAAGCAAACTAACAATTAATTAGACACCACTGAGGAGGACTAACAATTAGACACCACTGACAAGCAAGGCCCAGGGTTACACACCTGGGCCTTTTACCATGTGAACAGAAAAGTTCACCTTCTTTGCAGCAGCGCGTTAAGCCTCAAGCACATGTTGAGGAGTAAATTCATCTCAAACGAGCTTTTATTGAAAATCTTGCAAGAAAAATGCCACAAGTGTATTTAACTGCACATAGTGACTTCTGCATTTCTTCTAACAGGCAAAGTTTTCACAGTAATTCAATATTCTTCCCTTTTTTTGTTATTTGGTATTTCAGTTACTCAGCACTTGCATGTTTTATTTAAAAACCCTCTATATTTTCATCAGGAAGTGCTGAGCTGAAGCATCACCACAACTTACTGCAGTTTGGCTTCTGGTTTTTGACTGTTTTAACGTTACACAATAAAATACTCCAATTCTATGTGGCCTGCACAGTATCAGGAACGCCAAGGAATTTGAATTTTTAATACACTTAGTAGAATGGGATTTCACTTGCAGAATGCTACAGCTGAGGAGAAACTCTAAACATCAAGGAATTGTAGAATCCTGCTTTTACCTCTCCATCTCCCTTTAAAACAAAAAAAAACAAACACTACAAACACCATATATTTCTGCTGTTGATGCAGCAGGAAGCAGAAAGGCCGCGACCAGCTGCACGGATCTAAATTTGTAAAAATTACTCCAAAATGAGTGCTGTCGTGGTGTACTCTGGGTCAATAAAGCCGAGTAAATTGTGTTTCAGTGGATCAGGGCAAGATGCTGCTGGTAAAAATCTGAGTAGCAGTTTTTCCAAAACCAGGTATTTCACACGATGTTTCTCTCCAAATACAGATCCAGATCTGTATTTGGCAAATTTTGTACGTAGCTATAATTAAAGACATCTTGAACTGCATGTGTAAAATAAATCCGTTTTTTGCAGCCAACTCCCCCACTCCTCCTCCCCTGCTACCAACAGGCTCCTTAATTTGTTTAAAAATATTATAATCAGCTTCGTAATCTAATCTTCCTAATAATTTCCTAGTATTCCAAACAAATTCCTATAACATTCCTAATAAATAAGATGCCATCCTTTCCCTCCCAAGTGTAACTGTGACCAGGTCTCTCTTTACCTTTGCTATATGGGTTAGACTTACACTTGCAGAGCCCACCAGGCACCGTATTTTGCCAAGACAAAAACCTGAGGATCTTGCCTTCCGTATTCTTTTCTGTTCAGTTCCAGTGCCATCCACCAAAAGAAGCTTTTGGGGGACTTGGAACACACACACACACACACACTCTTCTGATTCCTGCCCCTGGGTTTTCCTCCCATAAAGCTGATGAAAAGGGAGGTTGGAATTTCTCTGCTGAGGTTGAGCGGTTTTCCTGGAAGGCTGTCCTGGCACACGTATGGATTAGGGAAGAGGATGTACTACAGGAACAAGAACGACAACTGAGAAAAGGTCAAGATAAAAACACTGGTGAAAAAGATGGCAAAGAATAAGGTGAAGTGAGCACGCACACAACTGAACACAGCACTGCATTTTTTAGCATTTATGCTGAAATTGCACCTGGGATGTGGCAATCCCAAGCACAAGCAGGTTGGGCAGAGAATGGCTGGAGAGCAGCCCTGAGGAGAAGGACTTGGGAGTGATGGTGGATGAGAAGCTCAACGTGAGCTGGCAGTGCGTGCTGGCAGCCCAGAAAGCCAACCCCATCCTGGGCTCTTGCGAGACCTCACCTGGAGTACCGTGTCCAGCTTTTGAGGCCTCAACATAGAAAGGACATGGAACTGTTGGAATGGGTCCAGCACAGGGCTACGAAGATGACAGGAGGGATGGAGCACCTCTCCTGGGAGGACAGGCTGAGAGAGTTGGGGTTGTTCAGCCTGGAGAAGAGAAGGCTCCAGGGAGACCTTACAGCAGCCTTGGAGTATCTGGAGGGAGCTACAGGAGAGATGGGGAGGGACTCTTTGTCGGGGAGTGGAGTGACAGGACAAGGGGTAATGATTTTAAATTTAAAGAGGGAAGATTTAGATGAGATACCAGAAAGAAATTCTGTCCTGTGAGGATGGCAAGGCACTGGCATGGGTTGCCCAGAGGTGTTCAAGGCCAGGCTGGATGAGGCTTTGGACAACCTGCTCTGGTGGGAGGTGTCCCTGCCCATGGCCAGGGGGGTTAGAACTTGATGATCCTTATGGTCCCTTCCAGCTCTTAATCATTCTGTGATTTTATATCCAGAACGTGAAAATGGAAGCCATTTCATCATAAAAATATCTGATGGAAGAGCAAAATAATACAGTTAAAGTATTTTTTTGAAAAAAATAAAAAAAGAATAGAAGAAGAGATCACTGAAAATGACAACTGAAGATTTCCAAAGCAACGTGCTGAACAAAGGCTTCATTTGTCAGTTCAAGACAGGGCTGTGCCAACACCCAAGAGTCTCTAGTTTGAGAAAATGACAACGATGGCCTATGACAATCAGTGAGACTGAAGCTAATGGAGACACTGGATTTCAGCTGCCCAAGACTTCTAGAATGCCAAGGTGGTGTGCATTCAAAGCTTCAAAATACAGTACTGGTCAATACACCAACTACAAAGCAGGGGAGGTATGAAGTGTATTTATCCAATAGCTGAAACAGGAAATCATTTTAATTTACATTCTTCCTTATTATCTATACTCTGATTTTTCAGCATTAATGAAATACTCTTTATTAAGAGCATATAGCTAATAAAATCTTAGCATCCTGTGATTACCTTTATGTTTAATTTTTCTTTATTAAATGGGTTAAAGAATAAATAAGAGTGAGATGCAATGAGGAGACCTGAAATGACCAATTAACTTGAACATGACTTAGTTTGTCAGCTTATGTCTGCATCTCAATGGGCCTTTTGGCAGACAGGTGTGAGTTATGAGGTGACTGCTTTTCATAAGGAGAGGTTTAACAGGTTAAGAAATTCCTCAGTAAGGCCTGCTTCTCTATACTTAATTTTCTCACTGCAGTTCTTTTTCCTTTGTTGGTAACCAATATTTTGCAAATAGATTTCATAAAACATGGTTATTTACATTTCCTCTTTATAAGCAAGCCGTTCACCGGATCTCAATCCCCTTTAAACAAAGGGAAAACAGTTTTTAGAAGGGAGGCTATTCTCCAGAGCTGCAAGAGAATATTTTTCGTGATAAACCCATCACCAAAAAAAATTATTTTCCTAAATTTTGTTTCCTGAAAGTATCAGTTTAACAGTTTGATAACCAAAAGGCCTCTTCTAATATACAAATTCTACACAACTGAAGGCAAAGGTAAAAATTGTTGCCTTCCAAGTTCTGCTGAAGTAAATCAAGGAACCCTACTTTTAATAGAATCACAGTAAGTGTTCTTTAAGGCTGGTCAACCTTATATGTACAAGTCCCAGAGGGCATCTCCTCCTTGTAGGTTCAGCAGGTCTTACAAAGAGCCCACAGAGATGTGGTGGATTGAGTTAACTCCAGTTGGTGGTGGCTCACAAGTGGTATTCCCCAGGGCTCAGTACTGGGGCCAGTGCTCTTTAATATCTTTATCAATGATCTGGACAAGGGGATCAAGTGCACCTTCAGTAAGTTTGCAGATGACACCAAATTGGGTGGGAGTGTTGATCTGTTTGATGGTAGCATGGCTCTACAGAGGGTTCTGGACAGGCTGAATCAATGGGCTGAGGCGAATGGTCTGAGGTCCAACAAGGCCAAGTACTGGGTCCTGCACTTGGGTCACAACAACCCCATGCAGAGCTACAGGAAGAGTGGTCAGAGCTGCCTGGGGGTTTTTAATTGACTGTTGGTTGAACATAAGCCAGCAGTGTGCCCAGGTGGCCAAGAAGGCCAACAGTATCCTGGCCTGTGTCAGGAACAGTGTGGTGAGTAGGACTTGGAAGGTGATCATCCTCCTCTACTCAGCACTGGTGAGGCCCCACCTCAAGTACTGTGTCCAGATTTGGGCCCCTTACCACAGAAAAGGCATTGAGGTGCTGGAGAGGGTTCAGAGAAGGGCAACAAAGCTGGTGAGGGATCTGGAGAATAAGTCTTCTGAGGAGAGGCTGAGGGAGCTGGGGTTGTTCAACCTGGAGAAAAGGAAGCTGAGAGGAGACCTTATCACTCTCTACAACTACCTGAAAGGAGGCTGTAAAAAGGTGAGGGTCATTCTCTTCTCACAAGAAACAAGCAATAGGACAAGAGGGAATGGCCTCAAGTTGTACCAGGGGATGTTTAAGATGGATATTGGGAAAAACTTCTTCATAGAAAGGGTTGGCAAGCATTGGAACAGGTTGCCCAGGGAAGTGGGTGAGGCACCATTCCTGGAGATATTTAAAAGATGTGTAGATGTGGTGCTGAGGGACATGGTTTAGTGGTGGACTTTAGCGGTGGCAGTGTTAGATTTACAGTTGGACTTGATCTTGAGGGTCTTTTCCAGCCTACACAATTCTATGTTTCTATAACCTGCAGCTGATTAGCAAGTGATTACAAATAAACAGCAATAAATTTCATTTTTTATCCAGCATTTTGTACAGGCTAAATAACAAGCAATCTGACAAAGCCTGTACATCTCACTATCTAATTCAATACAGAAACAAGATGTTAACAGATAACAAATAAAGTGAACACAGTGGAAGACTTCTCTTTTGTTATTTAACAAAAGGCATGCTGTAGAGCCACTAATTAATTCATCCATTTGCTTTTGGTTTAATCACAGGCAAAGGAGATGATGCATTTGTAGGTGTTTTGGGGGCTTTTGTTTTACTTTGCTTTAGCAACTCACTAGACCAAAATATAATGACAGATAAATTTAGGGGCCTCCAAGGGCCCTCTGAAGGTCATCCAGTCCAAATCCTTCTGTGACAGCAGGGCTGATTGCAGAGCTAGATCCAGTTGTTCAAAGCCAAAAACAAACGAGAGCGCTGCCTTCATTTTTTAATCATCCATTACAATTGATAGGTTTGGATTTAACTTTCTAAAAGATGTTGGCAACACAAAAATCAAAGTAAAACTTTCTCTACCCTGAACATTACTTGAAATGCAAGAAAGTCCTCATCTCAAACTCAGCTATCAGAACCCATCAGATTGTACATTACAACGGAATCAATCAGATCTCCTTAGTCAGATTATCCCTAACCTTAGGAAATGTAAAATAAGAAATTGCATATCTTAAATAAAGCGATATACGTTATAATAATTTGAGTTAATTGTTGAAAGAAAATAACAGATCAGTCTTCTTCCTATACAAAGGAGAAACAGCCCAACGCAGCTCGCTCTTTGTGCAAGTGATAACATCTCTAATTATACAAATTGGTTCTATCGTGTAGGAAAGTTATAGCTTCTTCAAACATAGCTTGGTTCCTATTTGCTCTCAGCAAACAGGAAGATGCTCTGGTGTCCTCAGTGTTCATGGGTAACTCCTTAACTAAACCATGAGGGTGGTCGGGGCAGAGAGCGTGCAGTTCAACTCTTTAAAGTCAGAAAACAAACTTCAACATAACCTATAAATCAGGAGCTCTAAAAACAGACAACCTGTACCAGAAGTGATAGGCCACTGGTGGACCTGCAGTCTCCCATAAATAAATCTCTGCTTAAATATCTTTCAGTGGGGGTTAAGAAAAGTAACGTTCCCTTACTATACGCTGTGATGGCTCAGCTTATAGTTCACTATAGAACAAATAAAATAGGCCTGCTAAACCAAACTTCCTGGTGTCTGCTCTAAGGAGCTTACAGATTAAAAGGAACAAAGAGTAAATTCCCTAATACAAAACTACACCAGAATCGCAAGTGCATGGCACAGAGATTTCAACAAGTAAACACTACTTAAACTGTTCTCCAGACAATGTCTGACCTACTTTACAGTGAAGTCCTCAATTATATTTCCCCTAAAACATTTGAAAATAAAAAGCTTTTCAAAGAACTGCATTTAAAAAACCCCAATAAACTGCAAATATAGCATCTAGTAGTCTGGCTGCTGTATTTGAAGAATAACCGTAGTTATATACAACTACTATATATATGCATATATATATGTAATAACTGTAGCACCTATAGAACAGGCATTTGGGAGAGATGACAGAGAAGAGAAAACCACAGTTATTTATGTAACACCTCTGAGTATTATGGCAATTCAGGGTAACTGAATAGTTTGTATTTCTGTGACAGTATTAGGCCACAGCGATACAAAAATCTAAGTGCTCATTTTCTGAGCTACATCTGCTTAATTCTTAAAAAAAGTTTATTTTAAATTGTAACCTGTTTTCAAAAGAGATGGGGTCTCTGTGTAGGGTCTCAAGTGGAGTAAGTGATCATCAGGAAGTTATAAAATACTGATAAAATCATACCAGAAAGCAGCTGGTGATGTTACTGTAACACAGGATTATTACAGCACATTATTTCTAGTTTATCTAGTAATGGGCCTGTCTCTGTAAACTCCCCATCTATCCTCATCCAAAATTAACTTGCNCAAACCTCTCTAAAGGACATATTTACAGACAGAAAACACTGCCGGGCATTTTAAACAGACCGCTTTAGAATGGAAACAACAAATGCGCTCACACTACACAGATCATTATCTGTTTCAATTAGGGAGGTAATTACTTGCCTAGAACCAGAATTACCACATTTAAAGGAAGATTGTCCTACCTCCCGCCAGTTTTAAAGATTAGATCTGCATTAGGTGCTCCCTTCGGATGCTGGTAACGTGGCCTCCGTTCCCGATTAGTATTTGCTGGAGCCGGACGCTGTGCCAGAGACTGCAACATTTCTGCAATTTCATAGAGGAAAGTTAAAAAAGTAAATAAATTTAAATATTACATAACCCTAAATAATAAATAAATTTAAATAAATTCTGTGCATCTTTTAAAAGAGGATTTTACACAAGCACATTTCACTGCCACGTTGTAGAAAAGACACCTTCTATACATTTTGCTGCGCTTCAGGGTTAACACTCAAGTTACTCCACAACAGCTAACTTAAAATGTTTCTAAATTGCATGGACAGCTTTGATAAATCCGAGATACCTCATAAAACTTGCATTTCCAGGTGTTCTTAGTGAAGGAACTGCCAGCAATGGTTTTCATCCCAGGTGCTTAAGGAAGGTCACCTTTACTTTCTAAACTTATCAGACACTAGTTTAAAAAAAAATAATAATAATAAAAAAATAATCAATGAACAGGGACAAAGGTTCCCAGCAGCATGGGAAGCCACAACATGAAACTACCCTGAAATAACAACAACTGGACATTGTTGCTGCCAATTAAAGACTCAGTGAGAAACCTTTCCTAAAATTAGGCTCTGAGAAGTCAGGTATTTAAGTCTAAGCAAGCCATGATAGGATCCCTTTGCAGAAAGATGGCACCTGAAGAGGGTGACTCAGCTGACGTACATCACACCAGCTGTCTCACCCAGGGACTTCTTCACTTCATGGTCAACAAGAAGAAACAGGCAGGTGCAGGAAGGAGCCCACGCTGTCCACTGTAGCCCTGGACATCCAACTTTGGGGCAGTTTAAGCCAGTAAGTATTGTGGTTTTGCATTTGGTAAAACTTAATTTCTAACATTTAATTTCTTGTGGTTTTGTTTTTTTTTTAATTAAAAAANACCAAACTTCCTGGTGCCTGCTCTAAAGAGCTTACAGATTAAAAGGAACAAAGAGTAAATTCCCTAATACAAAACTACACCAGAATCGCAAGTGCATGGCACAGAGATTTCAACAAGTAAACACTACTTAAACTGTTCTCCAGACAACGTCTGACCTACTTTACAGTGAAGTCCTCAATTATATTTCCCCTAAAACATTTGAAAATAAAAAGCTTTTCAAAGAACTGCATTTAAAAAACCCCAATAAACTGCAAATATAGCATCTAGTAGTCTGGCTGCTGTATTTGAAGAATAACCGTAGTTATATACAACTACTATATATATGCATATATATATGTAATAACTGTAGCACCTATAGAACAGGCATTTGGGAGAGATGACAGAGAAGAGAAAACCACACAGTTATTTATGTAACACCTCTGAGTATTATGGCAATTCAGGGTAACTGAATAGTTTGTATTTCTGTGACAGTATTAGGCCACAGCGATACAAAAATCTAAGTGCTCATTTTCTGAGCTACATCTGCTTAATTCTTAAAAAAAGTTTATTTTAAATTGTAACCTGTTTTCAAAAGAGATGGGGTCTCTGTGTAGGGTCTCAAGTGGAGTAAGTGATCATCAGGAAGTTATAAAATACTGATAAAATCATACCAGAAAGCAGCTGGTGATGTTACTGTAACACAGGATTATTACAGCACATTATTTCTAGTTTATCTAGTAATGGGCCTGTCTCTGTAAACTCCCCATCTATCCTCATCCAAAATTAACTTGCAAAGGGCAGAGACATGAAAGCTGAATGTGTTTCACCTGAAACTCTCTATTTAAATTCTTGCTGCAGGGTTAATTGAATGGTTTATTCTCAAGCTTACTCTGAGCGGAAAGAGACACACCGAGGTATATTAAAGCTGTAGAGTGACTATTAGGCAAACTGGGATGGCTCTTTCCATGTCAACACCGGTTTTGGTATGCTCTTGGCACACTATAGATCAAAGGTTGTCCTCTCTGCCTTTATTTTCTTCCCATGCGGGGCTTCAAATACAGAGCTCACATATCCACCAAACTGAGAAAGCAGTGGGAATGTCTCTAGATCTGGCTGAGTATCCTCTCCCCCCACCTACTGAGAAAGCAGCCCTGCATCTTTTCCCCTTCAAAGAAAGGGACTCGGATTATCAACATTTTCACAGCTGAAAAATAATCCTCTGGCTTCCAAACCTCTCTAAAGGACATATTTACAGACAGAAAACACTGCCGGGCATTTTAAACAGACCGCTTTAGAATGGAAACAACAAATGCGCTCACACTACACAGATCATTATCTGTTTCAATTAGGGAGGTAATTACTTGCCTAGAACCAGAATTACCACATTTAAAGGAAGATTGTCCTACCTCCCGCCAGTTTTAAAGATTAGATCTGCATTAGGTGCTCCCTTCGGATGCTGGTAACGTGGCCTCCGTTCCCGATTAGTATTTGCTGGAGCCGGACGCTGTGCCAGAGACTGCAACATTTCTGCAATTTCATAGAGGAAAGTTAAAAAAGTAAATAAATTTAAATATTACATAACCCTAAATAATAAATAAATTTAAATAAATTCTGTGCATCTTTTAAAAGAGGATTTTACACAAGCACATTTCACTGCCACGTTGTAGAAAAGACACCTTCTATACATTTTGCTGCGCTTCAGGGTTAACACTCAAGTTACTCCACAACAGCTAACTTAAAATGTTTCTAAATTGCATGGACAGCTTTGATAAATCCGAGATACCTCATAAAACTTGCATTTCCAGGTGTTCTTAGTGAAGGAACTGCCAGCAATGGTTTTCATCCCAGGTGCTTAAGGAAGGTCACCTTTACTTTCTAAACTTATCAGACACTAGTTTAAAAAAAAATAATAATAATAAAAAAATAATCAATGAACAGGGACAAAGGTTCCCAGCAGCATGGGAAGCCACAACATGAAACTACCCTGAAATAACAACAACTGGACATTGTTGCTGCCAATTAAAGACTCAGTGAGAAACCTTTCCTAAAATTAGGCTCTGAGAAGTCAGGTATTTAAGTCTAAGCAAGCCATGATAGGATCCCTTTGCAGAAAGATGGCACCTGAAGAGGGTGACTCAGCTGACGTACATCACACCAGCTGTCTCACCCAGGGACTTCTTCACTTCATGGTCAACAAGAAGAAACAGGCAGGTGCAGGAAGGAGCCCACGCTGTCCACTGTAGCCCTGGACATCCAACTTTGGGGCAGTTTAAGCCAGTAAGTATTGTGGTTTTGCATTTGGTAAAACTTAATTTCTAACATTTAATTTCTTGTGGTTTTGTTTTTTTTTTAATTAAAAAAATTGGCTATTTTCCAGGCTAAGTTAACGGTTATTAAGTACCCAATATAATTACAAATACATCAGGAACCTCCACATAACCTCTGCCCATATGTTAGCGCATCTAATGGAAAGTATTTCTGACAGTCCACCTGTGCAAGAATCTACATTGCTCAGCAAACAGACAGATGGAATAAAGGAAGGGAAAAAGCAGAATAAGCTGTTAAACAGATTAGGTTTGAAAGTCTGCTCTATCTGGGTCTCTAGTCTCTGGTAATCTCATTGGAGACAAATGGCCATCACCTGCCAGAAACAAACCCTGCTCTCACAGCAACTTGCCCAGGGCAAACCCAAGTCTCTAATGAGATTCTCCCACCATTTACAACGCTAGCACAGAAGCTTCCAGGGAGTTACCCACCCGGTCTCTCAGAAACTGGGAAGCTACAAATGATTCGATATACTATACTGGTGTCAACTGTGTGTACACAATCTGTACACTCCCCTACCAACTCCTGGGAAAGGCACAAAAAGCCATTCATCACACTGACATTACACATTTTTGTAAACGTCACAAAATGCCATCCTTCAAACCAATCCTGTGTGCCAGGAGAGATCTCTGTTGACAGCGAGGAGACCCAGGAAGAAAATAAGAAGAGGTGATGGTATGTTGCCAGCCCAGCGCTAGAAGCAAGCGTGTGGATGCCCGTCTCTTCTGTTTTCCACACCAGAGGTGAAAGAAAATATCAGGGTTTGTGCAAAGTCAGTAACTGAGAGGTTGAGTAATTAATTGAGAAGATACCAGAAGGAAGACATGGCAAAGTGTATTGGCCAGGGATGTCACCCATCTTTGCTTTTAGAGAAGGGAAAAGAAAAACCTACACAGAAAAATACTAGTCTAAACTGGAAAGTCACTCAGTTCCTAATATTTCTTTAAATTAAAAGCGTTTGTAATGCTAATAAACGTTACTGAAGGGTTAAATAATTATCTGATACTTTGAAGTACATTGGTGAATCTACAGCTGCTACCCTGTGCAGATGGAAAAAATAACCCCACAAATGTACAGGACAATCCTGAGGCGTTCTTCCAGAAATTGAGACTTCTTCCTCCCTTGGTAACTTCAAAGCTTGAAAAAGAAATTGAAAACCAAGTCTTTGTCTCAGTGGGTTTGTACCAACTTGTTCCAGGCAAACTGACTCTTCAAAACTAACAATAAACTGTACAAAATCTAAATAAGAAATAGTTTCAAAGAGGAATGTAACGTGGCCTGTTTAATTTAAGCTGATTAAAATGTCCTTTTTAGTTTAGTTTTACTGTATGTATTACTCAGATTAATAAAAAAGAATTAAGATCTGCTTTTTAAAATGGATGTCAGTTACAGAATAACTTATTTCTTCTGCATTGATTTTCCTCCTACATTAATCCTTTATACACAGCACCTAAAAAATTTGAGAAATTGAAAAAAAAAAAATTGCCTAGTATTGGTTATCAATTGGTATCATTTGTCTGAGTCATTTCTTTTGGACAAAATCAACATTATCTTTTTTTGCATAAGAAGCACAATTTCTCACAACAAAACCCTAAATTAAACCAATTGATTTTAAAGATATCCACAAAGGCATAACACTGTAAACACCCTGAGCAGTGAAAACACCAGAAATACCACTAATGAGGGAAAACCCACAAAAAGTCTGAGAAAAGCACTAAAAATTCTAGATTACTCTTTCTCTTCCCTTTTCACAAGTGGCCTTTATAAGAGGGGAGTGGCTCAGAAAAGAAGTTTCAAAGCTGACTACAATGTTTAATACTACGAATATATGGTGTTATCATTTCAGAGCTCTGCAGACACTTCATACAATTACACTCCTTCATACAAGTTCAGTTCTTGTACTATCAAAGTTCTGAAAAGGGTTTAGATTCCACAGTGATTTTAGAGTTAGAGCTGCTTTAATTCAAATTTCCCGTTTCTTGATGAATAATGACCTTTCACTAAATACCTTAAATGAGATTTCCTGCTAATTAACTAATTACCACCAGAGCACAACATCTTTATAAAAAAGTAGAGCAAGAACTTTATGGATGTTAAATAGAAATACTAACGTAAGAAATGAATACCATTGATTTTATTGGTCTGGCTTGGTTTAGTAGCTGAGTAACCCAAAGAAAGTTGGGTCTGAAATAAAAGGAAACCCCAACAAAACAAACCCACAAACCACCCAACAACCAAACACATGAAGCGCTCTGGTTTAGGGGCTATAGGATCTGTTGTAACTGTTTGCTTCAATCTGTCCAGGTTCCACAATACCCGACTTATATAACCTTAAAAAATAAATTAGATGATATATATTGTAGGAAATTTTCATTCTGTTGATATATTCAAGTCTTATTTAGCAAGACTGATGAAGATTCTAAAAGCCATTAATAACTAAAATACCTATTAGCATCTAAAAAGCAGAGCTTAAGTTGCACAGAATTCACTCTTCTTGTATCCAACCCATCTGTCTTGCAGACAGACAGACAATGCCACACACACCAGATTAATTTTGTGTTATTTTCAGCAAACAATCTGTTGTTCTCCTTTTCCAAAATAAAGGGAAATGTCAAGAGTTGAGGCCTGCTTGAAAATTCCCTCTCCTGAAAGAGCTATGAAAACTTCAAGCACAGAAACCAGGGAGTAAATAATGAAACTGAAACACAGAACTCGAACTGATAATTATCACAACTGGGTTTTTGTAGATCCATGAAAATTCCCCTGAAAATAAAAATTAAGTACTGGGTAATTTTTTTACCCTGGTAGTCCTCTTGTTCTTGCCGTTCATTGATATCCAAAGTGAGCTTTTTCATCCTCATTCTCTCCTCCTGTTCAGCTTGCTGTTGGTTCCAGTGGTTTGCAGCAAGTTGGGAAGACATTGGTACATTCAGGATCTTAAACTGCAAATGAAAATCAGTTTTTAAGTGATAGAAAAAACCCAACCACAACACAATCAAAAATACAGAAGGGCTAGATTCATAAGGGACCTTAGAGGTCATCTTGCTCCAACTTCCTGCCATGGGCAGGGACACCTCCCACCAGACCAGGTTGCTCAAAGCCCCATCCAGCCTGGCCTTGAACACCTCCAGGGATGGGGCAGCCACAGCTTCTCTGGGCAAACTCTGCCAGGGTCTCATCACCCTCACAGGAAAGAATTTCTTCCTTATAACTAATCTAAAATCTGAATCTACCTTCTTTCAGTTTAAAACCATGACCCCTTGTCCTATCCCTGACAGAGTCTCTCTCCACCGTTTCTATAGGTGTACTTCAGGTACTGAAAGACAGCAGCAATAAGGTCTCCCTGGGGCCTTCTCTTCTCCAGGCTGAACAACTCTAACTCTCTCAAGCTTGTCCTCACAGCGGAGGTGCTCCAGCCTCTGATCATCTTCATGGCCTCCTTCAGACTTGCCCCAACAGGTCCACATCCTTCTTGTGTTGGTGGGTTATTATTATGGTTATTTCTATGTTATTGTGAGGAAATGCTGCCTACATCAGCTTTTACTGGAAACTGTGTTGTCTGAGGGGGGTTTGAAGCAGGAGAAAATACAAGATATTCAGACCCTCTACACATTCTGTACACAGAACATACAAAAAATACTGATATACTAAGGCAAAAGACTGCTACATACAATATTTATGGGAACAGAATTGATTAACTCACCATAAACACACAGCTACATACTTATTTTCATACAAGCCAGTACCTTGACAGTAAATACACTGGTCCCGAGAACAAAGCGCCACAGCTGGCTGAGAAAGCTGCATCTCCCTCCAAAGGTCCCTACCCTCCAAGCAGATGAAGCCCCTGAGCAGAATTTCTACTGTGATCCCTCGTGATAACAGAGAAATCTAAACATTTCAGTCATCCTCCAGGATTCCGTAGCCGGTACTTTTCCTTTTACGAATTATTCTAGCTTCACAGTGCTGCTTATGAGTCTGGAGATAACTGTGGTGTCAAATCTATTCCCAAACACCCACACTACACATTCACCATATTATCCGATTTGCCATAAGCTACACTGAAGGTAAGCTTGGTACTGCTCCAGCACAAGTACCCTCTCCCTGAAAAATACAGCTGAGATTTCAGAGGGAAGAGCCCTTCTTTTCCCCCAGACTCAAAATAACCCCAAGTTTTTGTTTCCACAGAAAAATTATTTTACTATTGTTCCAAAATAGAGAAGTGATTCTTATTCTTATCAGCAACTGAAACAATAGTTTTCATGAATCCCTTAATGCTAAAGTTTGTGAACACATTTAGAAAAATTTCAGGTTCCCCTTCAACTGCACATCCATTAGAAATAAATATTTCCATGGTATAAGTAGGATAACGCGTTTAAGGATAATCACTTTTAATATTCCAGGAACTACTCTGAATCCTGCAGCTTGTTCTTATCATCTGAGATCTATTTCCATGGAAATAGAAGCAGGAGCAAGTTTAAGTGTTTTTTCTGCTACACTCTCACCAGTCGGAAAGACACATTATCAAAATCGCTGTCGAGAAGGAACGTAGTAAAAGCAAAATCCTCATGGGCGTATGGTTAGTATTTAATGCAACTATTACTAAGAAATCTCAAGGTATGTGTGAGATGGAAGCGCCCCACCAGCAGGAGATGAGCGATAAGTGTAAGAAGACACCGAGTACTCAGATGCAGCGTTTGAAAATAAACTATGTTTGTAACAGTTAAGACAGCCCCTTGCTAAGACCTGAGAAATACCTTGGTATTCAGGTGTGCAGGGAAGACTAAAAACGTGACAAAAAAGCAAGGTTTAGTTACTTAGTGCTGAGCAGAACACTCATGTTCCCAGAAACTGTCAAGCGAGCTTTACACAAAATAACTAACCCATTTAATGATAAAGACAAGTCCTTAGCTTCACCATTAAGCTCCTCATCTGTCTTCGTATATCCTTTATCTTTTGCCTGTTCTATGGATTTATCAGCTTAACAGAATTCTAAGTGTTTTCAGACAGGATGCTTGAAGTAGAAAAGAGGAAACTGAAATACAGAAGGGAGCAAAAGAAAGAAACAGATACAAAACCCCAACAGACCGATAATTAACAAATTATCACTGAGTCACTATCTCAAGGCAATCAAATGATTGCCTTCTGAAATCACATCACTGATGACAATTACTAAAGGACGTGATGATTACTGAGCAAATGAGACATTTCCGATTTACAAACACTGAAGAGGTCTATTGAAAACCTCTTACAAAATCTGTGAGACGGGGACAGAACGTAAGGACTTCACTTAGGAGACGGCAAACTGACTAAAGATCAAAAATGATCATTCAGAAGACTAGACAACAGATTTCATAAAAACATCACTGATAAAGAACTTGACATTCAAGGACAGACTTGGCCATTCCACCGGATATTACCATTTCTATACATAGCCTTGCTAAAAATCTTTCCAACAAAAGGAAATCTTTTGTCTTGGGTATTAACCAAATCTTTTGATGCTCCTTGACTTTCTTTTTTTACTGTATAAATCCCACCTTAATTCACCTACCCGGCATAAAACTTCTCAGGCAGCTCCAAAAACATCAAATGCTATTAGACAGACCTCAGCTCCGATCTCTTATGATGGCAATATATCTTTATTTCCCTTTGCTCCCTCATGCCTTTTGGATACATCATGATGCCATAGATTTCCAGTAGCCCTTTTCAGTTCTATTGCTACTGGTTTTGTCATACAATTTCTTTGCTACAGCTGATGGACAAAAGCCCCAGAGAACTACTGCAACACACTACTGTAACTGATATCCTTACTACTGCCTGGTTTTGTCAATCAGTGTGATAACAAGGGTAAAACATGGTGTCCTTGCTACCACCAGCCTGCAATGACTATTAATTCCAGTTGCTGCTGCTGGTACAGAGCAGTCATTTTTCTTGTGTTGCTTCACAAAAAACTACTGTCAAGGCGCCACAAAAATCTGGCTGAAGACTGGGATGTGAACTGCTTAGTGACCAGACCTCAACTACCAAGTATTAACCTCCAGAAGGAAGCACAGCACGTGCCATTTTCAGCAGCAAGTACTTTGTTCCAGTGAAGATTTCTCATTTCAGCAGCGCTGTTGACAAAGAACACAGAGACCAAACCAACTGCTAAGGCAGGAAGCGATGAGGTTGATGCCATGGTGAGGTCGACGCTCATCATTCCAGTGACTGTGCAGATGAGATGTTACCAACAGCCTTCCAGGTTGTCTGCAAGCTCTTTCTGACTGCTTTTAAAAAGCTAGAAGATTTTAACTACAACTTGAAGTATGCATCCATAATTTCAGAAGTCTGTACACATTCTCCCCACGCAAATTTAAAACAAAGTACTGTAAGAAGGAATTTTTCTTTTCAACTCCACCTCTTCTTTCCTGCTTATTTTTCTATTAAACCTGACTAGTAACACTTTCTTTCCCCCCCCCCCTCAATAACTAACTACGGACAAAGAAGCCTTTCATTGAATCAAGAACTGAAGCAGTCTATAAAGCAACTGTTTTCTACATTTCTAGAAACATTGGAAGGAGTTTTGGCAGGAAGAGCCTACTCCCAAAAGCAAATACTGGGGGAGAAGCAGGGAAAGCTCCTGAACAAGTTCTGCTTTCTTTTTCCAGCCACAGGTCGGCAATATTTTCCCCTCACATGGAATCTGAAGATCCTAAACTACAGATACTCCCAGTAAATTACCCCGAAAAAGCTAAACAGTTATTTTTGTTGGTGTTTTGTTTTTTAAATAGATTTTTCTTAAATCCCTTCTGAACTCAATGACAACAGTTAAACTTCCCCACTCAAAACTTCTGTAGAACTTGGTATATTGGTATACAGCACTCACGCTCCAGGAAAACAGAACAAACCGAACAAACGTAGTAAGGAAATATCAGTTAAATCATCAATGCAAGCACGTATGTGCCCACTTCAATAAGTATTGCCACTTTCACTTCTGAAGCACTTACCTCGGCACAGCACACACTACATCAAGTGTTTTATGAGAAGAGACCTCCTCAATTTCTACACAGATTCTTTTAAAGTGTCTTTCATATGAAGGATGAGAGAGGCTCTGCTCCAGGTTTCTATGCCTCAGCTGTTGCATTACGGTCACAACTCCGGTAAGGAAAGTCAAAGCAAAGTAATGACACAGATCTAAACACTTGAAAGGGACAGATGCCCACGATGACACAATGCCTTGTTTTTTCTTTCCATATAAACTCAAGAGCCGTTCATTTTCATCATTTATACAACCAAAATGAAAAGGTTTCTTTAGAAGACCTAAGCCATGACGAGAAACGCACATGGAATGTGTTAGGTATTGGTTTGTAGATGATGCATTTGCTGACACAGGAAAATTCAAATATATACTGGAGAAAAGTGCCAAGACAAATGTATAGCTTGGCTACATGAAGCAAGGGGTTTATTTGTTTTATCAACATGACTTCCATTTAAGTTTTTCTGTCAGATTCACTCAGCACATTCTGGGACAGTCCCCTAAAAAAGCCTTCAGAGCTAATGACTTTTTTCTAAGTTGAACAAATCCAGCCAAGTGTCAGCTACTCGAGAAATGGAATTTAGCACTGTGTATCTTGATTTGAAGCTGAATGTGTTTTCAGAAAAATCTGCAGGATCTTGAAGATTCTGGAGTGTTCCTTCTTTTCTACTCCTTTTAACTTCCAGTGGCAGCTCACCAACCACAAGTGTTCATCTTCAACAACTGTGTTTCAAGTACACATAATACATACCCGTGGTGTGATCACAAAATGTTAGTTATCGTATAATTTAACCACAGAGTTTTCCTTAAGTGATTTTTATCAACAACCAAGGATTCCAAGAAACTACATACAGTATTTCCTATTTACCAAAAATAAGACGTCTGCATCCGAATTTGATAAAAGAACCAAGAAACAAAAAATTCTGTGACTTAAGAAGTCACACAGTGCGACTTTCAGAACAGTTAAAGGATTTTATTTAAGCAATATTTACAGCTTCCGTGAACTCTTACCTGCTGTTTGTTGCCTTTTCGTGTTAACATGACAAATGGCATTGTGTCTCCAGACTCTGACTCTCCTTCCCCACCTCCAAGTGGGGGACCCTTCTTGAGCTGACTTTTAAGATGTAGAGGAATAGCAACATCCAGCTGATGTACTTTAACGGATTCACCACTCCGTTGCTATTTAAAAAAACAAAAAAGTGAAGTCTAAAATAATCAAATGCTACAAGTGTCAGCTTGGCAATATGCATATTTTCATGACTGAGAAAGGTTTAACCTTCCAAGAAAACACAGTAATATATAAATAGATGTATTAGGGTTTATTACATTTTCTTTCAATTTCCTTGGTTGTGAAGAAGAAAGTTAGAGGAATGGAGTACTTCAAATTTCAAGAGTTTTAGAAAACTTAACCTTGTAAGGAATGAGGTCTAGAGACTTGACTAAACACACTTGAGAATGGACATACAAGATTTTTTTGTAGCATGTCTTCATACAGAGGTTACAACATTCAAACAATCAAATACCAGATGTGATCAGTAGCTGTTTTACTAAAAATTGCTTATCCAAACATGTCAAACTGCAATGAAGAGGCCACAATTATGAAAAGAAATCCATGTTCTTTGGTATGAAACCTATGCATGAATCACTTAAAAACAAATAATCAAATATAGTTACCTGTACAGCATGTTACATTAATTTAAGGAAATAAATATTTATACCTGAAGATTTTCCAACATCATTTTATCCAATGCCTGAATGAAGTCCTCGTCTTCTGCACAAGGAACATGCTTAAGTCCTCCTCCTTTAATCATTACTTCCTATTGCAACAGGAAAAAAACACCTTCTGTTACATTAGTTTCAGAAATATGAATATTCAGTCTAGAAGGGGAAAATACCCTTATTGTTTCCATAATACACTTAATCAAAAGCTTATAAAATGAATTGTTAAAAAAGTTTCCGGTCTGGATTATTTTCTTGAGGAAGTATTTTCCAGTGTTTATTGCATCAGTTATGATGAAGGTTGGCCCCTCGTACTATTCTGACGTACCAGCGTACGTGTACAAAAAAAAGCCTGTGTACACATTCCAGGTATGGCAACAATACAAAGGAATGTCTCTATCCCTACCACACCTAACTCAACTAATTTTTCCATGAAGTCCATAATGTTAGGTGTTTTTTTCAAGATTAAAACTATCCTTCAGCATTTGGAAAGTGCAACATGACAACAAGAACGTCTGAAGTCAGTACCCCAACACATTCTTCTGTAAGGACCATTCCTTTCCTGTACTATGTAACTGCAATTCATGTTTAACCAGAAGAGTTCTTTTGCTATAGATGTTATAATCTGCCAATCCTAAATCTGTATTTTGGGAACTGCACACTTGTTGGTTTGTCTCCTTTTCAGTTATGAGATCTAGTGGAATGTAACTAGCGTATCTTGTTGTATCATATTTGTTTGCTACCATTGCTGGTGTTACAAAACCATCATTTATGCAATCTTTTCCAGTCTAGCTACCTGCATGGTCCTGTAAAAACACGTTACAGTAAAGCTGATGGTATAAATATTTTCAGAAGATAACAGAGAAAGTTTACAGATATAAAAAGAAGCTGTAAAAAGGAGAGAGTGTTCTTGCTGTGTTTTCCCAGATACATAATGAGCAGCATCGGCAAAAAACTTCCAGCAAAGAAAACAAAGATGCAAAAGTCAATTCACTTATCTAAAGCAATGGTACATACTGTATTCTCCTCATCGGTTTCATTTTCCTTATTGGAGTCTGTAAGATAATCTGTGTTTTCTTCCTCCTCCTCCTCTCCTTCTTCTTCCTCATTGTCAGAGCCCTCCTGAAATATTCAGCATTTAAAATATGAGAACAGAATAACTTCTGACCGTTTTAAAGCAAAAAAGATCACTTGTGTCTAATTCCTCAGACACATTTTCTGCACCTTTCCCACCCTCTGCTCATCCTGTTGAGCTACCCTCCGTTCAACCTCTTGAACTCAACACACTGGAGGAATGGACTGACGAGAAGTCATGAAGTTCAGCTAAGGGAAGTGGAAACTCCTGAACCAGAGGAGCAGTAACTCCATTCACCAGTACAGGCTGGAGGCTGACCATATGGAAAGAAGCTCAACAGAGAAGTACCCGGCATCTTGGTGTACAACCAACTCACCAAGAACACCTGGAATGCTGTGCCCAGCCTTGGGTTCCCCAATACAAGACAGACGCAGACCTATTGGAGCGAGTCCAGCAATAGGCTGTGAAGATGATTAAGGGACTAGAGCATCTGCCATAGGAGGAGAAGCTGAGGGGAGATGGGGTTGCTTAGCCTGGGGTTTAGCTTGTCAATGTATATAGATACCTGAAGGGAGGGAAAAAAGAAGAGGGAACCAGATTCTTCTCAGTGGTGCCCAATGACCAACCCAGAGGCAACGGGCACCAGTTGAAAATTTTCATTTAAACATGAACAAAAAAAAGCTCTGTTTTTACTGTAGTGGTGTTTAAACACTGGAACAGATTGCCCAGAAAGCTTGACTGGACATTGCCTCAGGCAACCTGCTGCAGGTCACCCTGCTGTGAGGAAGGGATATTGGACAAGACATCCAGAGGTCTCTTGCCCACCTGCCAACCATTTATGATTCTAATCATATTATTAATTTGTGGCCAAAGACACAAATCCAGTGAGACTTCAGGAACTTTAACACTGGGAAGCAAGGACTGAAAGAAAGCTTACTAGTAAACCAACCAACCAAGCCTAAAGAGAACAAGGTGTTTCCTATTTCCTTGATGAACTGATTTTCTCTTAACGCTACCATTAGCACGTCAACTTTGCTGTGTCATAGTGACAGGTTAGAATTTCTACGTACCCATCTGGGGTTTTGGTTTTTTTTATTTGCTCTACCATTTTTGATTCAAAACATTACTGGCACAGTAAACAAGGAAGATTGTTATGCTTCATAAATCTTTTATTTATTCATATTACACAGGCATACTCTCAGCACCTGTTATTCTTCCTACACGACTGCTCTGACATCTAGTCAATACATTTGTTTCTGCAATAGATAAAGAAAATTATCTGAAAGTGTTTTCATGCCAAAAAACTGAAGGCATCTTTCTGTTGAGAAGCAGCACATACCCCGAGCAAAGTTGTCAGGTTCAAGTTTCTGACAATGTTTTTGGAATAAGCCTCAGACACTTGGTATTCAGTTTTCCATACACACAAAACTGGGATGGAAATATCCTCAGAGTACTGACTGGGCTGTGTATACCCACATTTCACCTGCTCGCTCCATGACACAGAAGGGCTTCACAAGTAATGGGTAGTCAAAATATTGATTACTCATTCTTTTTATGCAAGGCAAAGGAAATGATTATGTTCACCTCTTCTTCTGGCTCGTTTACTTCACTTTCATTTCCAGATTGTTCCTCTGTCTCTGCTCCACCTTCCTCCTCTTCTTCATCCTCTTCCAGATTCTCTCCTTCTGTAATGGAATCTTTGGAATCTTTGTCATTCACAATTCCTAAAATTTGGAAGAAGATAAAGAATTAGAACAAGGAATGAGAACATTTGAACACAATCATTCAAGTTACATGTGGAAGATCACTTCAGAAGTGCATTGTTACTGAACACTGAAACTTCCAACCTGAAATAACATCTGACTGCTGAATGAAAGATTTTCTATATACAGTTACCGAGCTCATAAAGTGTAATAGGTAATAATTTCCTTGCCAGAAAAGGAGGAAAACATTATGGAGAATGTTTAAGGTCTCCCATGTAACAGTAATCAAGAAGCTGCACTGCGAGAACTGCTTCAAAATATCCTCCAATTAAATGTGCAACCTTAATGAAATGTGCACTGAAACAAAAGCGCTAAATTACAGATGCTCTACAAAACCAACACAACCCAGAAACCATCAAGTCTCCGCAGTCTCAGTTCCAGTACTTCATCCTCTACTGTCATTGTACTACATTGTACTGTCAATTAACAGGTTTGAAACCACTATTTTCTCAGCCTGTAACCAATCTTTCTGACTTTTTACTAATGCTGCATTTGAACCCGATGGTGTAGACGCCTCTATGAAGTGTTTTGGAAATCAGAGTCTCTTCCAAAAGCCTTCCCCAGTGTGACATCCTACTCACTGACAGAGCTGACAGTTTTTTCACTGTGTTTTAGTTCATCTTGCAGTCTTCCTTCCTGACCTGCTCCTCACCTCTATCCCACAAGATATTTTAGTTTATTCTCTGTGTAAGGTATCAAGCATAGCTCTCTAAACCTTTGCTTTCTTTCAATAAGGTATCCTTCAATACAATACTCTTATCTATACCATTCCCACAGTACTGAAAACTAAGTTTCTGCTTCTTTCAGTGCTTCAGTGTCTAAATTAGTCTTAGATACATATTTCAATCAGAACTGTTTTCAGAGAAAATATTTAAGAATTGAGCACAGTTCCAATTCAAGAAAAAAAACCAAACAAACCTGGTTTTAGAGAACAGCTATTGCAAAAGTTAAGTCATCCAATGCAAAAAAGAACAAGCTTCCAGCATATGCTGGTTCCAGCATACGTAGTTCTAATACATTCTTTTAATTATTTTCTTTTTCATTAACTTACGAAGCCACTTAATCCTCCAGAGGATCGTGGTTTCAGCCAGCAGAAAGCCAATCTGATGCCAGTTAATTTTTGCAACGATTTTCCCCAAGGAGTCAATACAGTTCCTCTGCAGTTGGTCATTTGTATGTTGACATTATCCCAACCACACCGAGGGTGTTAGTGTGCAGTTCACACATCGGTTCTGTGCTCGTGGCACTCCTCGTTTGTTCTCTGCCACATGCAAGGGACAAGCACAGGATTCTTAAGCAGAATTCTAGATTCTGAATATACAAGTGGTTTTGGAGGGTACCAAGTCTGGGGGTTTTTTGGAGTGTTTTTTGATGGGGAGTGGCTTTTTTAGCTTTTGCACCATCTCCAGATATCTTGAAGAGATGCAATATGCAAACACATGTAGTCAGGCCTCTTTACAGAAATTTGATTAAGATCACAAAGATCAGCTTTAGGAGGAGTGCCGTGCTTAAGTTAGAGCTGTGCTTAAATTAGACAAAACTCAAAGTGAATGGTGTAAAATGAATGCTCTATATGGCTGTATGGTAATTATTGAGGATTTCAGTTCTGTGTGAACACATATACAAACACACTTCCTCCTTCATATTCCAAAGGTTTCAAAGCATTCTTTCCCCCAACACCATTAACGAAACACTGTGCTCTTCAAAATCTCTGCTGCTCCATAATTACACAGTTTCTTTTGTATCACTTAGTATATTCTCACTGGTACAAAAAAATATCACCAGAGCAGCACAGGAACCAGCAGTGAGTCCCCAACTCAAGGTCTGCAGGCAAGAAGCCACCCCTCCCTGTTCTGCCTAGAATTACACTTCAGACTGATAAAGAGCAAAGCACAGCCTGGTCTTCAGCATAACACCTTGTCCCTGTTGGCATTCACGGGCTGAGGAACTGTAGGGACAAATTGATCAAAAACTCCAGTTTTAGTAGAGATTATGCTAAAGTATTAAAAAAACCCCAACCCAAAACACTTAATTTCCTTCTGATATGTTTGCACCTATTGTTGTAACCTTCAAAGGTCAGAAATGCAAATGACAACCTTCCTGAGACCACCTTCAAACAGTTCTAGGAGGAGGAGTAGGAACTATCCCACCCCACAGCGATGTGTAATAGCAAGTAATATAGAGAAAAACAACACACGTGGGGACACACGTGACACAACTCCCTTTTTAAAAGGCTGTAGCCATTGAGGGGTTTTCCTCGTGCCAAAACAAACCCAATAAAATGTTCTCCAACGCTCGCTCATGTTCAGTGAGCACGTATCTCCACACCAAATTCAACTGCCATAGTGGTGGCAATTCATAGAAGAGAAGTTCTGATTTGGAGGAAGGAAGCGCTGAGTATCTTTTGAGAGAATATTATAGTTTATGTAACTAGTGCTAAATTACTTCCTGGTTATCATTTTGAGAGTATAAAAGCTAGTCATTTAGATCACACCATAAGGAAATTTTTCATCTGCATTTCAGTTGCTATGAAGGTAATTTTAAGGCATGTCAATTAAATGAACAGCATTTTAAAAATATAAATTCCTCCTCAAACAGAAGTTGCAATGTTTCACCTGGCAATTACACCTACTCATCCCACTGGATTAAAGGATTATTCTTAAAAATTGAACTTGTCTAACTAGATTAAATACTATTAAGGCTGTAATTAACACTTATAAAGTGTAAAATTTACATATAAAAGCCTTTCATGACCAAGCTTGTCGTCAAATAAAAATGGAAGATTAGAAAGCAACCCAGTTGGATGAGAAATGAGCGTAGTAGAATCCAATAATTAGTAAGAACTGATATGTACCAAAGGTGTAAGGGTTAATATGGTGTTTTAGATACACACTAACCAGTATTTTGTCAATCAAGCTGTGCTGAAAGCCTCACTTAATTTCAAGAAGGAAAAAAAAACCACCTGATTTTTAAGAAAATCAGTTAACAAATCAGTTAACCAAACAAGATTTATAAATATACTTGACTGTAGTCTTAGCAGGAACTACGGGCTATCACACAACTTAGCCAACGTACATGTTTTTGAGAAGGAAAAAGGCAACTTTATCAATCCAACCAAAGCTTGTTAATTCATGAAAAGGAAATAAACCTCTGGCCTCTACTCAAATGTAAAGTCCATTCAAAATGATTCCAAAGGAAATGTAAGGCTCAAAGTACCTGACAGTGTTTTCAAAGCCAAATGTGTTCTCTCTTTTATCACAGGCTTACACTCATGTTTACTTTGACACAGTAGCTCCAGTCAAATCCAGAACTGGGGAAGGAACTCGGAGTTGCCAGCAAACAATCTACCAAAACAACCAAACTTCTTTCCATCTGAGCTCACCGGCCAACAAAATGCAGTAACTGAGTGCATAGATACTCCTTCTTTTCTGTAGCAGAGTGTGCTTCCTGATGGTTTTTCTGATGAAATTCATAGTTTTCTTCCTCATCATTTGAGCCATACCACTCCATACACTTATTTTCATATATATACAGATACACACTCCCCCTCTCCAAATACTGCCTTATTAATAATATTCATATTCACTTTTTTTAAAATACTCTATCACTTCAAGATTATGGATATTTTATACTCTGTGATGATCCAAAAAATAAAAAGTAGTTACAAAAAATATTTCTATCAGAATCACAGAATGATTTGAGTTGGAAGGGACCTTAAAGACCATTGAATTCCAACCCCCCAGCCATGGGCAGGGACACCTCCAACCAGACCAAGTTGCTCAAAGCCCCATCCAGCCTGGCCTTGAACACCTCCAGGGATGGGGCAGCCACAGCTTCTCTGGGCAACCTGTGCCAGTGTCTCACCACCCTCACAGGAAAGAATTTCTTCCTAATGTCTAGTCTACATCTCCCGTCTTTCAATTTAAAACCATTACCCCATGTCCTACTGCTCCAGTCCCTGACAGGGAGTCCCTCTCCAGCTCTCCTGTAGGCCCTCTACAGGTACTCGAAGGCCGCTATAAGGTCTCTGTAGAGCATTCTGTTCTCCAGGCTGAGAATCATTGACCATGAGAAAACCAAGAGTTACCTGTCATCACCATACAATAAACAGTTTGAAGGAATACAGGAATTGTCAAAAAACCCTAATTTCCCTTGCACATATTCTTACCTAATTTTATTAAGAATTCTCGTTCCAAGTCTTGCACTTGTCTGATAGCTTCTTCCAGGGAATTGCAGAGCTTTATCTTTGGTCTCAGCAGTTCCAGTGTATCACTGATCATATAGTCTATGTCTATAGGAAATGGGTGATCTTTTGTCCAAACATCCAGACTTTTTTTCCACCAAACATACCGCTAGAATACAAAATATTCAAATAATTTATATACACACTGATATTTATGAACTGTTTAACTTAGGAAGTTTGTGACGCCTAGCAATGTTTGTGCAGTAGAAAATGCAAAAGATTTCACATCTCTACTCCTCTATTTCACACAACTATCACTAAAGATTGATTTATATTGGACATCACAAAAGGTTTTAAGGCTGCAGCTAGCATGAAGTACCCAGTTTGCTTTATAATAAATTAGCACATCCCCCTTAAAATATAATTGTAAAAACAAATAAATGCTGATCTTAAGGGAAACTAACAGTAGAATCTGAGAACAAAACTGTTGCAAAAATTACACCTGAATGAACTATGAATAACAGAATGCTTATTTAAAAGGTGACACGGTCAAAAGGAAGACGTGTTGAAACTGGAAGGTGTAACACAAACATAACAACTTCTTCAATTACAAGTTTATTTTGGGTGTAATTCTAAAAATGTCATTTTGCATCTCAGATATAGATGAAGGATAAGCACCCTGAAGGTCTGAAATAAGTTGTCATCACCTTATTGCTTAATATCCTTGTTTTAGTATAGTTTAAAGAGAAAAGCAAAAAGAAAAAAAGAAATTATGTCCAAAGAGTTTTAGGATGGATTCCATGGACTGGAATTCCAATTCCACATTTTCTCAGAGGAACCCACTCCAGTGTTTAAACATCTTTACAATGTTTGAACAATCTTTCCCCTTCCCTGTTACATCTATTGAGTCAGAACTTTCCTTGCTGCAGCCTGTGACCATTACCTCTCATCCTTTCATCGTTCATGCCTGAGCAATACCTGACTGCTCCACAAACACTAATAGCTGAGGATGGCAACCTAATTAGCACTCTTCTGCAAGCTAAGCAAACCCAGTGTGAGAACAGAGAGGCTTCTGATCCTTCTGGTGACCCTCCACTGGGCTCAACTCAGTTTGCTGACGTCTCTCCTCTCATCTACCAGGGTGCACTGAACTGGAAGCAGTGCTCCAGATGTGGCCTCACACGTGCCAAGCAGAAGGGAAGGGGGAAATATCATAATTTCCCTCAATCCACTGGTTACACCCTTCCCAATGCAATATATTGTGGTGTTGGCCTTCATCACCCCAATGGTGCAGAACTCCTACAGCCCAGGAGTTCCAGCTTGAGTCCTGCAAAGCTGCTTTCTAGGTAGTCAGTGCCTGGCAGTATCATTGCATGGAGTTGTCTCATCCCAACTGGAAGTCTTGATACTTATCTTTGCTGGAATTCACAAAATTTCAGCCCATTTCTCCACTTGCTGAGACCCCCCTAAAGAACGGAACCTAAACCCTTCAGTGAATCAACTGTTACCCCTGTGTTCTGCAAGTTTGTTAGAACAATAACATCTACATAACTTAATGCATGCATTACTTCAAAATAAAACTGCAATCAAGGACTCTAAAAAAAATGATAGTGCTAGAGAACAAGAGGAATATGTAAGGCCGACCTACGTGAGCTCATTAAAGGAATCTACAACACTATATAAAATGTAATTTGGAATACCTGAAAATATACAAGGAAGCAATCAAGTTTTCGTTTGCTGGATCCTCTGTCAAAATACTGCCCACAGGTATCGAGAATTGTACAGACTAGTCTGATTCTGAAGAGATGCTCTGGAGGATCCAGGGGACTAGGACTACCATCAGGGTTCACACCAAACGATGTGAAGGAATACAGAGTTCGAAATATTACAGCCGATTCCACCATTCGATAATTGTAAAGCTCTCCCAAAAACTTGGCGCTGCTGATCCGTCGCTGGTTAAACTTCGGTTGGTTAACCTTTACCAAAAAATTAAGAAATAAATAAAAATCCCTTCATCATTAAGATACACAGAATCTTTGTAAAGGGTTGAGGGTTTGTTTCTTTTTTTTTTCTTTTTTTAATTTTAAACTGAGGGAATTCATTACAATAAAAGATGGTTATTTATGGTGACACACGTTACATAAAATTAAACATTAGAAAGCACTGAGGGTATTTATTGAAGCTGATCAACCAGTAGTTATTGTAAAGTTCAAACACATTTAACATACTCTATCTTTAATCCATAATTTTTCATGTCCCAGAGAATGCTCATAACTATAATCCCAACTGAAATATGGACTAGGCTCCAAAGTTACTTGAAATTGCATGAATCTGACTTACACTGTGCAAGAATAATTTGTATCCCCTTACTAAAATAAGGAGGGAAAAATAACTGTCCTAGTTGCAGTTTGTTGGGGTTCTTAAGAGGGGGTTTGGGATGTGTTAATTTAAATAAACCTATGTAAGAAACCCAATTGAAACAGATAAAGCCATCAGACAAAAATCCAGAATCCAAGGATTCCTTTCTTTAAACTTGATTATTTTGTTCCCCTTTCAACATAAGTAGATGAGTATGGCTCAATAAAAGTGTTGGGTTTTTACCTCCATTCCCAGTCGAATATCCTCTAGCACTCCATCCACAACATGGATTCCAACATCTTCCTGGTAAAGGACCAACCCTGCTAAGAGGTTGGCTACACAGTGAATACTATTATATTTCACATTCCAGATGTTGATCATACAGCATATAACATAGTCTTTTACTTCTGCATCCTGCCAAGGCAGCTTGCGCATCTGTCTCAGGACCTAAACCAAGTTTTAAGACAAGCTTAACATTTTAGCAGGCAAAATACCAAGATATTCACCGTCATCCCCCCTCTCTCTCATGATTGGGATGGAATCCCTGGAAGCATCTGTAACCAACCTCATTGTCCTTTCCAAGCACCCTCCAGATCTGCAGTAACTATGGCAAACCTTGTAGATGTAACCCAACTGCTATTCTCTAATTACTAATCAAGCTGTCCAGAACTCTTCCACAAGCTCCTTGCTCTTACAGTCTCTATTTAATTGTTTTTCTTTTACTCTAAGTGTAAGATACTTAGTACAAAGATTCTTATTTCATTCTCTATTTCTTCAGCACTTAATGACTGTGGAGAACGGAGATCCATGACTGGAGGTTCCATGCATTACGATAAAAGACAAGAATCTATCTTAACAATCAGGGATACAAACCCAATTCCTCTTCCTTGCAACTGAAAAAGAAAATCATAACCCTCTGCAAGCCCTTTGAAAGTTAATACTACATCACTTCCAGTAAAATCTGTATCAAAGATTTCAAAAGGGTTTACCTTCTCTGTGGTAACCTTGGAGAGATCCTTGTAAAGAAGCTTACGAATGTATTCCTGCAAAGGAGGACGTTTTTTCTTCACAGTTTTTTCAGCTGGAGGAGGATTACAGTAGTAATAGGCATTTTCTACCATTGTAACATAGCGTGCATCTAGATGCATTGCTTGTTTTTTTCTCATCATTTGCTCCTAGAAATAAATGCAAATCATCAGTTAAACATGTTGACATACTACATTTTCAAGCCAAAGGATTTTACAGTTAAGTCTGAAAAAAAGGAAACATGAAATGTTGCAGGAAAGGAAGTTAAAAGCTTGGGTAGAGACAAGATATATATGAGTCTGTGTTGCTAATTCCAAGGTAATTTTTCTCTACAATCCCTATTTTTATAATGCTTCACTTTTGCTGAAAAGAAGTTTCGGGAAAGTATTTAAAGTTTAACTTGAAGACTAAACGTTACTGTTTAGAGAAATGGTTAATAAGACTATTAGCCACTCTATTCAAAACACCATTTTATTTAATTAAAGTAGCTGAAATACCATTTTCTTGACACAAGCAGAGTGAATCATCGTGAGAGCAGCAATCTGCCTTTTACATCAATACACAACTCCAGAAAGTTTATATTGATGGTTTCACATGAATTTTCAATGGTTTAGGCAATGGCATTTTTCTTACTACGTGCTCCATTGTTGCTATTTACCCAAGCAGAACAGACTGCAAGGAAAAGAGTACCTGCCATAAAGAAGTATTTCAGGATAAAAGAGAAAAGCTAAAGGTTACTACATCAACACTAGTTACTGTGCTGAATTGTCAGGTTTGTCCTAGTTTTCCTCATTGAATACAATCTTTTCTCCATATTTCAGTTTGGATATGTACTTTAAGATTTATTATGTGGGTTTTAAAAATTGGATTTACAAATGCTGTACAAGAATTAAAGCAGCAATTTTAAGCTGCCCGTTTTTGCAGTTAAAGGTGAGGATGAGCTTAATTCCATTCTAAAACAATTTTAATATACCTATGTGTGTTTAACTCTGTGTGTAATTCCACAAACTGAAGTAGATTTTTATGCACGTTGCACAATTCCATACAGTCAAAAAAACCCACTCTAAGGTGGTTCAACAGGAAAAGAAACTTGCACTGGTTTAGACTTTCTTTAGTTAATAGAGGTTGGCTACGCAGTAATTCATCAAACAGATGCATCAAACACACATCAAACAGATAAGCAAAGCCGGGGTGCAAGTAGTGTTTTATCATCACACCCAAATGTACACTCGTGTATTCCAGAAAACTAATGGAAAGAATTTAAACCCTCTTTGATCATTGGTGAAGAAGCCTAATTTTTTATTCTGGTGGGCTTTCCACTGAACTTGAATAATGTCAAGTTTCTTTTACAAGGCAGTTGTTCAGTTCAACCAAAATGGAAGTGTACTCAAACAGCTCCTTAACCCAGAGTTTCAGCTGCTAATTCAATGAGGAAGAGCTGTTTTGTGTAACAGAGTAACCCACCAAGTAATGTATTTTTTGTCATAGATGGTGCACATCTACTCCCAGAAAGGTCTCAATCATTTAAGGCATGAAGTCAGATGGACAGGAAGGAAAGAGAAATCCTAACAATATGCTGCATACAAGAACAAAAACCTTGACACATTTCAGAGGAAAAAAAGCAAAACTTGCCGTATAAAGCGTTTTAAGCTAATGACCACTCTGGCTTTTCATTTTAGTAGCTAAAATGGAAGAACTGCAAAGCTGAAAGCATTTCAGTTAAGATCAGGTTTCTGTTTTTCCTTCGATAAAGGGAGACAGATCACAAACAACATTAAAATGTTCAAGATAACACACACACTCCCTCAGTGAGAAATAAAACTTCTCTGCGTGCAGTGCATACCGCAGACCCGTTTCAAAAGAAATTCTGCTAAAATGAGGAGGTGCTTTTCTGGGTGACAGTCTTGCTCTTGCCTCCCCCAATTCCAAAATGCTAGTAATATCACTTTGCATTGTGCAAAATAAAACTAATTTTTGCAAAGTGGCGCAAAAATGAGGGTAGAGTCACTGTGTAAAACCCAAGGGAGAGAAAAAGCCCAATTCAGAAAAGTATTTCAGCGTGACTGACAGTTAAATTATCACATTGTAAGAAGATGTTGAAACTGTTGGACGACTTCTCCCCTTTCCTACCTACACTGTTCTGCCCCTCCACTCCTTCCAACAGTTCAAAGCTACAGTTTTCTGTTTCTTGGAAGCACAATGTTGTTACAGTGAATAAACACAATCTCATTCTAACTCCAAGTAATTACTTTTGTCACAGTCTCTGTCTGCAGAGTGTTCTCCCACAGTTTCAACCTTATCTATAAACGGAGTCACGCTGAGAAACGCAGCTTAAGATACAGGTTTATAAATACGAGCAATCTTGCTTTAAAGCTTAAAAGGACAATTTGACACAATTGTCTGAATTAAAAGGTTTAAAAATGCATCAGAAGGCTTTTAATACCAAAGCTTCAAATGCTAAGACCACCACAACAGCACAATGCAAGTGTTTGATGTTTTAACATGATTACAGAAAGATAGATCAAGATTATGCTGATCTTCCTTCCAAAGCATCAATTCAAATAATCCATTTATCAACAGACCAATCCGAAGGCCAAGTTAGTTTTACATTAATATTTCAAATCACATAAAGGACACTGAACGTGAAAGACTTGCCAAGAAGAATGATTAACTGAAATAAATGCTGCCCTGACAAAAGAACAATCTTTAAATAACTTGCAAAACACGACAGCATTTCCACAAAACCAGAACACAAGCATTAAACGTTTCTCTACAATAAATCACAGAGTGCTGCTAAGTTTGCGACGCTCCATGTAACACTCCACAAGGAATTAAGGGAAAAGTAATTATTAAAAATCCATTCTTAATTATGACTTCCTTGCACATCAGGACAAAGTAATATTGTCTTTAACAGGAGACATGCAGCCTTTCCAGCATCTTACTACATAGCATACCATCAACAGTAAAGATTAAGACCAATAATGATTTAAAAGATCAACAAGCCTCAGTTCTACCCAAAAAAGTCATTGATAAGATCAGCTGTACATTTACTTAGATATTTTTGTTTTCTCCACAAGAGTTTAATTAGCTCTCTCTGGGAATAATTTCTCCTACGTTTCACACTGACAGGTACCATAAGCCTATGGCCTAATTTGTACAACACTATTTAAATCAAAAGTAATCTCTATAGTTTCAACAGGGCAACAAGATTCATTTACTGAGGTGGCTGTAGGCTATAAATCTCTTCAGTCTATTTTACATCTTAATCATCAGATATTCCAAAGTATTTGCTATCCCTATCTTCTCCCAGTTCCTCAACACGTAAGAAAAGACTCTTTATCTGAAACCTTGTGAGGGTTTAAGCCTCCATTACTGAAACAGTGTTTGTGGCTTCTTACATTTCACAGGTAAGTCATGTTTTGCATTCATCCAGCAGATTTCAGCAATACAGTTAACAATCAGCATTTTTGTAGTCCATGAAACTAAAAGCAGTCAGGTAGGAAAAGGAGCTCTGCTAAAAGTATTTAATTTTCCCTGACTTCTAAAATTTTTAACAGCCACCATGAAAAAATGTTAGCAACGAGTAAAGTATCTTTTAAAGCTAATGGAACAGCATTTTCAGGGGAAAAATACTTGATTACGGAAAGGGAATATATTTAACGATAAAACACATCAGCTGGCAAACCTTTAGAAAATAGAGACATTCAGACCTTTCAAGATACAAAGCACTCTGCAGCAAAAGCATGAGCCAAAATCTTGCAGGTAATTTGTGACTACACCACTGCAACACACGCTATGACATTCAAAGAGGTTCAGAAAGAAACAGCATTTTGTGGAAAAGAAATTGTACAACAACACATGCAAGTACACAACAGCTACTTCTCCATTAACTCTATAGAAGGAGAAGATAGGATATGGAGTCAAGAGAAAGGCCTGTCAAGTGTAAGCCTGTGCTTTGGTAAGAAAGGTGATAAATACAGAAGAGGCAGTGATTTGTCCCAGTAAAAGCTGTGTCTCTAGAGATTCCAAACACTTAAACCACTCCTTTCTATAAGGGCAAACTATATCCAATTTTTCCTCCAAATGCAGTGACTGCTTTCTCTCTGGCAGACACACACATCTACATTCCTGCTGTAGAGCACACATTTGAAGGGAACATTAAAACACCTAGGCTGATTTCTCATACAACAACACGGTCTATTTGTTGGTCTGTATCTGCCTAAGCTACTTCTCATTTAATGCAATTTCCTATTGCTAGTACCTCCCTTTGAAGCACTTCAACTATGTTTGACTCAAGTCTCTTCCGTCTCTTCCCATGGATGTGGGGATTTGTGATTGACTCTCAAGCCAGTAAACATTATTTGGGGCTCAAATTCATGCACTAAAGATGACCCAAAGCTAATGCTTGTTATTTTTAAATCTTTGCCAGTATTTATCTAGACTTACAGATACCGCTCTTTTACTCCCAGCTTAATTACCAATCTCTAGATCTAAAACCCCTTCCTCTAGTATCTTCATAGACTTGTTTTTTGAATTTACAACCCCAGATTGTTATGTGAGGCACAGAAACCACTTCTTTCATGACTGTCTTCACCTCCAGTTGAAATATTTTAGCATTTCCTGTTTTATTTGCTACCATTTTCCCCCTCAAATAGTATCTCAGGTGTGTTTACGTACAGCTACTAAATTCTTTCAGCCTCATCCTCCATTTTTGCCCCATCAATGAAGTATTTGTAGTTCAAAAGCAAAAAAATTTTGCTTCAGAAACTTAATGCTTTATTTACGTTTTCTGTGAAGACACAAACAGATTTAGAGATCCACTGGATTTCTCCAGAGTCCTTTCAGAAAGCTGTTCTCACGGGAGGTGCAGTCTCAGAGCTGACACAACATTGGGCAGGATCACACGAGTCCACAGGACTTCAAAATAAAGGCCGACAGTGCCAAAACAACCCAGGACTTGAACACATGTAAAACCAGCCCAGCTCAACCCCCTTCTACAGAGGCATGAGTTCAGAAGAACTGGTTTATTCTCCTCCCATACTTGATTCTTTCATAAAAACAGAGACAAGAACTTTATCCTCCCTAAGCACTCAAGATAAAAAACTTAATGAAAGTTTTCACTCACTAGTGCTCAAATACCGTAGCTGACAATTAAGGTATTAGTCACAATCATCATTATGGTTAGACCACATCACAAAGCCAGAAAATAAAAGTAGTAATTATTTTAATTCAGTGCACGACACCCTCCTCCATAAGACAAGAAGTTTTCTCTTACCAAAAGGACACTGGTTCTTAAGTGAGATTCTGGGGATCTGAAGAGGAATCTCCCACAGGTTTCCAGCAGAGTACATGCCATTTCAATATGGTGATGGGAAAAGTCTGACAGAAGCATCTGGTAGACATTTATATAAAAACACAGCATATTAAACATCTTTTTCAATTGCAGAAAAAAAGTTGTATCTACAAGACTTTACATTATTGCAGTGTTCTACGTCCTTTAAGGAAAAAAGCACAAATGGATTTCACTGATCAAAAAATTCCAAATATCTGTCTCATTAAAAAATCATTGGGGTCTGGACCATTCTTACAAATTTGGGCTCCAGTAAGCTGAAAAACAGGATGCTTCCTAAGCCTAGCATAAAAAGACTGCAATATTAAAACAAACATTATAAACTCTCCTATACCCCTTCCAACTCAGTCATATCTGCTTTAAACCTCCTGCTGCTAGACTGGAAAGCCACCAAAGAATGCTGTAGAAGGACACAATAACCTCGAAGCACATCTAATTTAATTGTACTGGTTAGGTCGAGCAATTAACAATTAACAGAGCTTTGCATTTTACAATATGCTATAGGTGAGAGGAGAAAAGTAATGAGCCAGTATAACTTTTAAAGATTTCAGCTTCAATACCTAATGAGTCAATGAATAGAAGCTACTGCTAGAGGGAGTGATCTTAACCCATGTGAGTCTTCAGCCACCTTTTATAAAAGCACCTTTATTTTTTAAAATGCAGTCTTAATTTGGGACTTGACATCAAAGACAAATTTTAATTATTATCACCACACAAATGGAGACAGTATGTCTAAAGATTAATGCCTTCCAAAGATTTGTTTTATTCTTCAACAAACAAAAGCACCTGTTAAAAAGTGGCATGAGTCTCTCCCTGCATCGCTGAAAAGCTTCCTGCTGCTAATCTTCGCCCCCCACTGCTATTTCTAGAGACACTAATTGAAATCAACATAATGAAAGTTTTGCAATATATAGCAGGTTGAATAGGTAGCCATGTCTACCACTATTTTACAAACAATATGTATTTTGCTTGAGTCTAAAGGTTGAAGTTTGTTTTAATATATTCCTACCATCAGAAAAATGAAAACATTTAACTTCTAGAGCAGCTATAAAAGCCTCCTCATACACAGTAGCAACAGTCATCAAGGTTTATAATGCAATGAACTGATGGATAACATCAGCACTAGATACACAAAGGGAAATAGGATGGGGATACATTATCAGCACATACAGTAGGTACAGGACTAACACAGCACTGACCTTTAAACAGTGGAGAGTATCATTTTTTGAGAACATCTTAAACTTGGTAAGCTCACCAATAAACCTCACAGTTTTATTCTTTGTTTCAATGTTGATCTGGTCCTTTTTTCTTACCTAAAAACAATAAAAAAGCATTTAATTTTAGACCCTCAAAAATAACTACCTCTTTTAAATGGCTGTAACCTGGATGTGCTTCATAAGCTTGGGAATTCAGAAGTATTTGTTATTTGTTTGGTTCCTAATGCTCTACCTTTACCTACCACTGGGTTTTCAAAAAGTCTCTTTACAACTTTAGGTCTTCAGAAGCTTTTAAATTTCTTTCCCACCTCCTCCCCCTCAAAAGCTCTAAGTCCTCTAACACACCTCCAGTTACAGACACACATCAACCTGGTCACCCCTCCTTTGCCACAGAACAGCAGTAGTTAAATGTCCTACATTCTGTATTTTATAGAAACAGTAAATAGTCTCTACATGAACAGGACCACTTGTATAGTCCCTAAGGAAATACTAGACACTGACAGCTTTTTCCAGTCAGGTTCAATAAAGGGCAGACCAGTTTTTTTCTTTTTCTTTTAAAATTACTGACATCCAGCATCAATTTACTAACCAAGTAAAAATTTCTATTACATACACACAATTCACAAAACGCAAAAAGGTATTTCTCCCTAACAGAAACAGCAGTTCCTGAGGACAAAGAGTTAACTTCAGATAGTTAAGACTGAAGTAAGTCTGAGCAACTCACACGTGTTTTTAACATCAATATTAGAAAAAAAGTTGAAAGCTGTGCCATCAAATTCAGAAAATAGTGAAGTGGTCACTGTGCACCATAACCAATTTGATTACAAAGCTTAGAACAAAGTGAAAGAAACACTGAAAAATACATCTGTGGGCAATAGAAAAATTACTTTTTTAATAATTTTCATCAAGCAAATTTGAATTGAGCACTAAATTACAATAGTAACCACTATATTACAATAGTAACCTTGTATAGTGGGGAAAGTGGTACTAGAGTAAGTCAGTTCTCATTTTAAATGCAACTCATTAATGACAGAAAAGTATTCACTGAATTTAAGAGTCAGCATCTACATAATATTAAATGCTATTTTATTCCCCAGTGGATGGCTGCTATCAGATTGGTTCATTTGAATGTTAAAAAACTACATCAGCAAAACATACATGAAACCTGAAATCCCCTTTCAGCATGGAACAAAGATCCTCTGCTACGTCAGACATACAGGGATGCAACGTGGCAACCAGTCTTGCATAAAACGGTAGTAAATCCAACCTGCAAAGGAGATGACAGTAATTTATACACAAAAATGTATTTATGTCTGAAACTATAGGTACTATTTTGCTTGTGAAAGGAATGAATGTGCATATCCCTGCAGAGGCAGAGAACCTGCAATTTTACAGGCTCACACTGCAATGCCATTTAAAAATAACAAGACAAAAAGAAATAATACCACATCCTATTGAAATCCTTCACACTGAACTTGCTTTCAAAACTACTGCCTTAGGTAAAATGTCAAACACCATCTTAACTATGGAATTTGACCTTTAAGAAATTGCTAGACACACATACAAAAAAAATTAATAACCAGATCCCTCTCAATGAACAAAATAAGAAATTCTTATAGACTACTTCATTTGTTATTGCAATTTTTTTTAATTCTTTTTTTTTTTTTTTAAGAGTAGGAGCAGACATAACCAGGAAGGTAAGAACATCTTTATTTTTCAAGCAGTGAATTTCTAAATGAATGTTAGCAGTGTTATTGCACAAAACGAAGGTCCGAGCTGTGATGTGGCAACTCAGCTAACACTCCCACAGATGGTAATATTTTGAAATTTTCTATAGAACTTCCCATATTTATTTTTCTCTCC
>VXBJ01000514.1:0-28200 GCA_013400055.1 Nycticryphes semicollaris | reverse complement strand
TCCCTCCCCCCCCCCCCCCAACTTTTTCCCCAATTACATGCCTTCACAGCATTGCATGTTTCCCTTCAGGTATTTTGGAAGACAACTTGTGTTTCCTTTAGTTTTGTGCTTCATTTTTTTCCAGACCATCTGGTTGTAAAAATGGGATTAATGCCTTTAAACCTGGTTTGTGGCATCATGTAACAGGACATAGAATTAAGCAGCTGCTTTGAATAAATGTGCATATATCACTTTTAAATGCAGACAAACCAGCTGCACTCTGAGGCCTCATAATATCATTTAACAAGGTGAAGAAGGTAATTTTGGTTTATTTTCAGAACATAAGTTAATGCTGTAAACAGATCAACTGCAGAACAAGCCTACTGTTTTAAGTGGAGACAAACGTCTCAGATGTGCATGCTTCAAGTGAGAAATTGCCTGTAAGGGAAAAATGGATCTTGAGTTTACACTTTATGAAGTATTAAGGTTGTCCCTACTGCTAGATTAATGAGGGGGGGGGAAAGACTACAATAAAAGAAAAAAAAAAAAAAAACCCACCATGCTGTTGAGAAAAAAAATGTATATCTAAAGGAACAGTTGATACACAGCTTTGCCCTGGCACAAAGCAAAGCTGGAAAAGCACCAAGACAAAACCCCCAAAACAAAGCATACATGACTGCCTCCCCTCCCCTTTCTACTGCTGTGTCACTAGAGAACGTTTCCTAGATCTTTAATATCCACTCAAAAAGATGGAGAATCACGTACTTAAATTGTGTATCAGAATATACTACCAGGAAGAGGCAGAGCTAAGCAGCTTCCAGAAAATACATAAAACTTCTGTGGAAACATTGCAGGTATCCCAGTTATCTATTTAACAGTTTTTATTCTCTCTTGTTAATCAATAACTGAAGTAGTATTTACATTTTTCAAGCTTGTTGGAACACACAGTCAAGGATGACTAGCCACGGTAAATTACTAGGATGTTATTAAGTATTTAACCATTAACTCTTACAGAAGAAGTGAAATTCTCATTTATGCACACATATAAAAGCTAAACTGAAAAAAAGACTTTGGCTGAATTGAGAGGGTGTATTTGAATTGAGAGGATTTCTGTATGGCATCTCTTTTAAGACAAGCAGCACAAAGTTTTACTCTGGTCTGAACAAGTACGTGCCTGCTGAGAGCTAATAATTTCATCTCTGTAAACTGAACATACTGGGGGGGAAATTAAAGTCTTAGAGCACACTGTTGTTATTCCCTCATAGAGCACAAAAGGCTTCTTCACAGGGAAGAATGCTAAGACTGGGTATTTCTAAATAGGTGAAATATAATAAGGAAAAGCCTTAGGTCAATTACTGTGAAATTGGCAATCAGAGACTGAATTCATTCCCTCTCTCACAGGGGAGACAAAGCGCTCAGAAGGGGAGAGATTGCAGTATCAGTGGCACCATCTACTGGCATTAATGCTTATGTAATTAAGTTATTTGTTTTCTCCAAAAGCACTTCTCTTTGAGAAAGGAGGCAGATACTAACTAAAGCCACCTGCAAACCCCACCAGTATTGTTTTCACTGCCTGCTCTTCCAAATTATGAAGCAGGATCTGTGATCAGGGGCAAGTCAATCGCTCTCTGAAGTCTACGTTAAGGATCATGAACATAAACTACCACAGTAAAACCCCCTCTACTTCTGATCATTGCCATTTTTGACCACATAGATTGGATTGAAATCAAGTCAACCTTGGATCTCTGGATCACATGGACTGCATTTCAGAGAAGTATCTAAAAGCACATCTTTTTTGGTAGAATTTCAAGTAAGTTTATAAAAGAAAAAAAAAATTACTTTGCTCAAAGTCCTATTTGCAATCTGTCTAGAATGTGTGCATCCAAAATTTTATACCCAGAAAGAGTGAAGGGGGCATTTTAGACATTTATTACCTGGGATTCTACCAAAAAGACAGTTTATGGAGAATGAAGCAACAGAGGAAGAACTCCTGCCTCACAAGCACAATCATAATCCAGATAAATGCAGTGTATTCACAGGGCCTGAACAGGTACAAACTGCCACCCACGCTGTTCAGTGGGAAGAGAGTGATGCTGTGGAATCTGCATGCAATCAGATAAGCACTTTATGCTTTTGTTTTCTTCTTCATGTGGCATAAACTCCTTATCTCAAACACATCCCTCGATTTTATCCTAAAATGAGAGGCCACAAGCGCTAGTAAGTGAAGTTAAACTAAACAAAAAAGACCTCGTTACTGAGGATTCTCAGGATAAGAAGCTGAAAGAAGGTAGATATACAGGAGATTTACATCTTCGGAGTTACAACACTCCGACCTACTTAACACTCAAGAAGCAGCCAACTTCTGAGTTAAGAACAGACAACAAAAATGCTAAAAATTTCCATATGATGAACACCAGGTCTCGTGCCCAGTAAACTGGCAACTTCATACATCACTGTAGATGGGAATGGTGAAACAATCAGAAGCCACAACATCCCCTATTTACTGTTTAGCATGTGTCTAGAATTTAGATATTAGCCTTTCTTTAGAATTTTGGGCCTAAAAAGAGGCTGTAAATTTCTCATATTGAAGTTAAAAAATATAATAATAAAAAAAAATCAACAAAATTACAGTATGGAACTAAACATAAATAACTACCTATATCTGTACAGGAAGATAATTCAGTTAGATGGCAAAGAATTACATATAAATGCCCTAAAGCTGCAAGCAGTATGGGTTAAGTCACTGTACAGTCATTTTAGTGCAAACTATATAGTCCTGCATTAAAAGGCTAATATTTAGTTTTAAATCATTCCTCCAATGCAAATCTGAAAGTCACTTGTATACTAGCATTGAAAAATCTTTTTGAAAGGCTTTCTGTTCTGTTGGGTTGGCGGTTCAAATTGCAGCTGAAAACGTAAATGCAATCCATTCATAAGTCTTCAACAGAGCAGTGCAATGATGTTGTACTCTTACACTAATCTACAGTTAGTTGAGGAAAACCTCTTCCTTTTGTCAAATTAAGTTTTCTGTCCTAAGAATCCTGCATTTATCCCAATCTATCCAACCCCAGTGGGAGCAAGAAAGCTCCCTGACAACAACAGATAATGACTCTGACTTTACAGTGTCTGCATTACTCCTTAAACATGACACCAGTTTTCTACTTTCTTGGTAAAATTGTTGTGCCTGTACATTTCCTCAAACTCATCTCTGGGGAAGAAACAGAACTTACTCTCTTATTGAAATAGCTTATTATGGCTGCCAACATAATAGCTAGACTTAGAGGGATATTGCAGAAACTCCTGGAATTAGCAAATGCTAGTAGGCAGCAGCCATAACAGAAGATAAAGGCAAATCATTACTGCTCAGTGAAGAGATAGGCAAAGCAAAAACATTGTTAATGCATAGTATACAAAGCTTTGAAGCAGTGTAGTATACAATTTTCTAAATGAGTTCGTAGCATTTTATAGTAAACGTTAGTACACTGTGCCATACACACACCGGGAGTTTTTCCACAAGGATTATAAATGTTGATTTCAAGACAGAAAGCAGAACTACCCCTTTATTAACTGCAGTAAGAACGTAAACTTTAAATATTAGGACAGACTGCCCTTTAAAATCATCTGTGTCTATGGGCAATTCAGCTGGTGCTTTCACTGCAACTGTCTGTGGTTCAGAAGAAGCCACTCACTCAGCATCCTGCTTCTCCTGCTTAGTAGCCCAGAAACAGGCAGCACTAATGCAGGCAGAAGAACAGGCAGACCTAGAATTTAACTTCAGATCTCGGAAGCTGGAGCATTCATTGGTCCAGTAGGTCTCAGAGCAGACAGCAGAAAAATGTATTTAAAAAGAATTGTACATGGAATATTCATATTTCTTAATATTCAGAGTATTTCTAATTAAAAAACAGATTATTAGCTGAGCCATTTACTTCACTGTTAGTTCCAAACACTAGAGGACAGAACCATCCAAAGAGAGCAGGTCCTTAAGCCAATCATCTGTACTAGTCTATTGAGTTCCTACAGAAAAATTCATCTTTTTAAAAGTATTATGTTTAAAACAAATTTGTGGGACAGTGGAACTACCATTGGGAAGAGAGAGAATCAGTGGCAACGTAGAGACTATACATACACTTCAACAAGTGCCTTCACGTCATTATCGCCCAGCACATTTTAGTGGATTAGGGCAAGAAAATCGGGCAGCTTCTCAGAGGTTCCAAGAGTCAATGATCAATTTGAGCAGTCTGGAATCTACAGCATCAGGAAGAAGTACAGGGCAGTGGTACAAATATTACTGTATGGTCAAAGACCAGCCAACAAGCCACTTCCCTTTCGCAAACAAACGTGGAAAATTCTCTACTATGGTAGAGCTGAAGACAAAACCTTAGATCATTCAGCTGATTTATGTTGCTGTAGATATTCCAGGTTGTGCAAAAGAGTTCTTCTCAAATTGTGCTTTCATGCATTTGATGATTACCAGGAGGCTGATAAATAGAAATGTTACTGCCTCTACACCATAAATTTGGGCACCTTGTTATGTCTAAGAAGATATTTAAGAGTCTCTACCCAAAATATATAAACTACTGACCGAGGGCAGCAATGTCTCCGAAGACTAAGGTGTCAAAATTATAGTTTTTAGAGAAAAGAATACATAAGAGAATGAAAGATTGTGTGCACTTCTAATTGCAAAACTAATATCAAGGTAGAGTCAGGTTAATGCATAGAGTCAGCAAACCATTGGTCTACCTACAGCTGGGAGTGCAGCGTTATTAGCACAGCGGATGCTTATTACGGATGTGATGTATAAAGAGGCCAGAATTAAGGTTGACAATACTATGCAAGACCTAAGTGATTAAAAGTAAGGAAAACAAACCACCCAAATCTGTTTATTCAAAGCAGTAATCTATGCAAGTCTTCAGACAAAATGGACACTCAACAAACCATGGGTTTTTTCCTCCGTGTTAAAAGAGAATGGAATCAAAGTGGTGTGACCTCTAACAGGAAATCCAAGATGATGATGCTGATGAAACATTTGAAACTAAAAGCAGCATCAAAACAACCCCTCAGGAAAAATAGGGCAAGGTGGAACAAGAAAAGTGACAAAATTGACTCCTTTATAATTGCACCAATCTACAATATGTTTGCCAGAAAGCAGAGAAATATGTTATTCTTCCAATAAATTTAACATTTTTTATCTCAGTCTTGCTTACAGAAATTATTGCAAATATTCTTCCTGTAAGTGCAAGGCCCTCTCTTTGTTCAAAGAGACAAACAAGGAGAAATAGCAAAACTCCACATGGAGAGATCTACACAGACAAAACAGGCCAGGCTAGAGTATCAGGCCAACTCTTATCTTTGTGTTCTCCAAGCCAGCCAGCCTAGAACCAGCTTCATTCTAGAAGACTGTAACAGCCAGGTACTATAGGAGTATTAACATAGGATAAGAAATTCTCCTTCCTAAGTGATAACATGCTTTAACTACTCAGATGTTCTTATTTAATTCAGGAGAACTTGCACCTTTTTTACACATATGCTCCTTTTTTAATGGAAGTCAGTTTTGTGTCGTTTTCAAGGTTGAAAGAAGTCATGAAAAGATCCACTATAAACACACAAATACAATATAAGAGAAAATCACTATTAATATATTTTATACTGCTATGGCAAAATACTGTGTTGAATTGCTTGATCATTAATCCTAATTATTTCTTTAGTGCTCTGGTATAAATCACTCCAGGAGTGCACATCAGGAATAAACAAATCCAGCTTGGAATATGCACCAGCCTTCAGTAATTTCAACAGTTAAAAAATACACACATGTTAACTTAAACAGCCAAAGGGTGGATCCAGCTTGTTCCCCTTCAGTTCTTACCTTTGTCTAGGAACTATGAAAAGTGCCCGCACTAGTTTTCTTCTGTTAGCTTTTGTGTTCATATTCATGCAAAAATCCATTGCTGCCTATAAAGACAAAAGCCCATATAATGCTTCACCTTTAATGTAGTGTGTTTTTTTATTTAAAGCAGTATTGTATGCTTTTTGAAAATATCTTTCAGAGATACTTTCCCTGCTGTATTGCTTTAAAACTAACCAGAAAGAAAAAAAAAAAAATCTTCATTTTTGTCTAGAACTGACATAGTTCTAACACACGTCCAGTTACAGGAATACACACCGGTTCTTCAGATCAGCTCCAGGAAGAAACAGCTTTACTGAGACAGCTTAGGGAGATTCCCATCAGGGAGTGATAGGGGAAAAGGGGGGAGGGAAAAAAAAAGGAAGGGGAAAAGGGGGGAGGGGAAAAAAAAAGGAAGGGGAAAGGGAGAAAAAAGGGAAAAGCCAAGTTTGCTTCTAAACCAGCCTAACGCATAAGAGAATGGACAGACGAAACCGCTATTCACATGGTATTTGGGCAACTGCTCAAAGTGAGGAAAAGAAAATATTTCCTCCTGATTAAAAATTAATCCAGCTACAGCTGAACTCCAAAGCTTCAAATATTTATTTCTGACCAATTTGATCAAGCATTACAGCTGCTAAGAGTGGAAAAAATTAAAGATATGACTCTACCTTGTCTATGAGGTCTCTGTTGACACAGTTTGGAAGCTGCTGAAGAAATGCATCTACTATAAGTTTCAAATGAGATCCAGTACTGGCTTCTTCGTCCTCTTGTTCTAACAGAGTGAAATAAACAAGCTTTAAGCTAGGAAATACAATGATTTATTATCACATTCCCCAAACATAGTGCATTTGTAATGTTCAGTTGTTATATACAAATCGCCGACAAAAATCAAAAGTATCACCTTTAAAACTTGTCTTCCTCTTCGTGAAGCTCCCTCCCTCCTAATTTATACAACAAATACATAATCCCAGAAAACCATGGTAATTTGTTTAGGTGATAAAAAGCACCATAAAAAGGCCCAAACACAGGAGAAAATTATAGGGGAAAAAACCCAAAACACCTTAATGCAATTGTGGATTCTATTTTTTTTTTTTTAATGTATAGCTGCCCTGCAGAAGAAATAGAATTTCTGAACAAAAGCATCCATTAGGGCTCCTCTTTTGCCTGGTATGTTCTTGACATCTTTCCCCTTGATGCTGCCACAGCAAGAGGCCAAGTTCATTCTCTCAGCTGTCCAGAAGCCAGAGTACAGATCCGTAAAGCAACAAGGACTGGGGCTGATGATGTAGCAATTACAAGGCAAGTGACAACTTGTTTTTCACGCAAATGCTTCAGAAGCAGTGACAAGTGACATGTATCTACTCATTGAGGCAGTAACACTAGTTAAGTAAAAGACTGCAGGACAACTCTACCAATGGAATTCACATTTCCTGACATGTGCTATAAGGATCTCCCCAGACCAAACCCCCTAGAGTTCTCCTTTAATCACAAAACATGTGGTACTCTTCAAAACATTTCCAGATTTTACGAAGTCCTAGAGAAGAGTTTAATTTGCTCTATAGCATCACAGGAGCCGAAACAGTGAGTTACAACGCTTGGAAAGAAGCCTTCCTTGGCCAAAGCAACACAGAAGAACACTGCTTCCTGAAAAAGGAACACAGTGATGCATGGTTTCCTTCCAGTTTGAGGACAGTTCAACAGAAACAAGAATACTTAAGAGGTATTTGCAAGAACAGAGACAGATTTCAAAATTTGAACATGGTGGTGGTGAAGTTGCACCCAAAACACCTATCAAATACCCAAGACTTGGTAAAGTCTTTTTGTCTTTACAGGTTACACAGTAAGGTAAATTAACACAAAAGGTTGAAGTTTCTTTTTCAAGTTACTGAAAGGTAAATAGAACGCAATGTATGACATTGTAGGACATCATTTTCTTGGAGGTTTTTGGGAGATGGCTGGGGCAGGGGTTGAGCGTAGGTAGAGAAATGTTAAGAACTGTTCCAAGGAGAAAAAAAGAAGAGGAAGATGTTCAGACAAAAGGACCACAAAGTTTTAAATGCTTAATGGAACGCTGAGTCCCTCATCACCAATATACTCAGTTACTGTTCACTAGGACACATGCAATACCTCAAACCAGCCAATTTTTACTAGTAAATCTTGTAAAGCCTTTTTCCATTTAGATATTTACAGCCACACCTTCCTGTCTCTTTCTGATGTTCTTTTATCTTCCTCTTTTGCCCCTACAGCACTTAGGTGTCTCACCTCCATCTCCTACTCAACCTGACTCAATGCTCTTAAAACACATTAAAAACAACCAAAAAAAAGTTTTTGACAACTCAGTCACTTTTCAAGACAATCTTTCCAGAGGCCCTGCTATCACGTTCAATCTCAATAGTTCCCAAATATATCTCCACTTTCACTGGAGGGCTACACATATTCTCCCATTGTATTTCTAAATATTTATTTCTCATCACAGTATGTGGATCCCTGCTAAGCGGAAAGGCTCTTTTGTTGTACCTGGAGCAGGTTTAGGACTTAAGAATTTTACAGTGACAGGAACTGAAACAGTCAGAACTCCCTTCTCCAAGGCCAACAACAATTCTAGGCATGTAATTAATGCAAAAAATTAGTTTTCTTACTGCTTTTTACTTTGATCTTCTTGACTTCCAGCATCATCGCATTTTAAAACCACATTACCTCCATTTAAAAATTCACAACAAGTAGTATCATATAACCATAGTGGTCAGACTTTCTAATAGCCTGTCTGGGTGCAGACTAAATTGAGCAGTAAGCTTATTGTAGAGAATGGAAGAAAAATTATTTCTTCATTTTAAACACCTTTATATTGAACCAGCAATGAACACAACCCTGCAATTCTCAGAGAAAGTGTAAGACCCTAAGGACTTACTGAAGTTATTCTCCTGCAACGATTGGTGCAAAACAATCTTCTACTTCAGTAATGATGTTTACCTTTCCCTCTCCCTACAGACACACTTTCTGAGAAAGCCCCAACTCACTTATTGTTAACTTTGCAAAGATTTTTTAAAAAAATATAACCTTACAGGGAGCCATATCCTAGAAACTCCACTTTACCTGAAATCTTCAGTCTAGTTTGCGTAGTATCACCCAGACAGTGGAAATAACACAAGTGCTTTTGTAACTGATTTGATGGTGCAGGAGCCCTCATATTCAGATGGTACAAACCAATATTGTGAGTAAATTGTTGGCTGAATCCCTCTCTCTGCACAACACTTAGGCATAAGCATAGTGTTAAACATCTTGAGGAATCAAAGCCTCGCTGAGGAAGGTGTTCAGAATTTAGTCTCACGAAACATCCAATTCCAAAAAAATATTTCTTAATATTTGGTTTAAATTGCCACTCTTCTGATAGGAGCTTTGCCAGTTCTCTAAACAGTACAACAAAATTATACAAGGGTTGACAAAGTACTGATTTTCTAAACATCATCTCTGCTACTGATCAAACTTACAAAAACTGACACTAGATACACATTAACATCAGAGTCCTCTTCTCCCAGTGCCCCTGATGGCTTCCACTCTGGCCATTCCTTATTTAACATTGTCTTTGTCTCCATTCACACAACTTCATTTTTAACATTTTATCTTCTCTTTTAAAAACAACCTCAAAACTCACTTCTTTCAGCATGTTTTCCGTCACTATTTTCAGCTCCGGTGCTATCTGCTCCCTCTCTCTTCCCTGAGCATATTGAAAATAAGAAAATTAAGATTCACTCAAAGTTAATACAATAGAGAAACAAAATAAATTAGCTGAATTTATATCCCGGTAAATGAACCTTTTCAATTAACTGCATCGACTTCCCTTTTACATGGTGGATCTTAAACTTAGCTGACTACAGACTCCAACCCTTAGGAAAAGAGTGCAGAAAGAGACTGCAGCGCTGTGGGGGATGCTCACCAGGGCAGACCTGCTTTAAAACACTCACTTTTAAGAGCTGCCTTGTCTCCCTCACATTTGGACAGTGGAGAAAAGAGTGAAGAGAACTGACAGAAGGAGATGCAGGAGTAAGAGAAGATAGGCAGTACCCACTGTCTGACTGGGCTGTCTATCCCATTTATCTTATTTTCCCTCAGAAATTTACTTACTCCCCCTGCCAATGTAATCCACACCCCCAAATTATCACAAATTACATCTAAGACCCTGCTACACCTCATGAATCCTCTCTTTTTATACTAAAGGCCCATCTCAACCTGGAAATACTCCATTTTATGTTTGTAGTAGTGCCATAATATAGTGGTTTTGTTCTTTGATTTAAGTCAGTAGTAGTGTTTTGTGCAAAGCCAGCAAGTACACATGCACAAAATCTCAGTACATGTGAATGAAAGTTAAAGCTGTATTTTGCAGCTGAAGGACAGCTAATTTTACTGATTTCAAACAGTGAGTTTTACTCAAGAAAAAAATCTGAAAAAAAAAATTATGTACCAGTTGTGAAAATGCAGAATCATTAACTCCCCCCCTCCCCCCCCAGACCACCAATCAGACCAGGACCTAACACCAGTTCGCCAGATGGAAATCCATCACAGAACTTGAAACAACATCTAAATTCAGAATTTTCTTAATTCTGTATATCTGGAGCTACCAACCATCTGTGTTCAGCATTACACGCACACACTCCCCCGAAAACCAAATCATTGTGTTTCTCTCTCTCTAAACAGAGAGAGAAAAGTAACACCTACACGCTGCTTTTTCTAGCAGAACAAGGATTTGGCAATCCTATCTATGTTAATTTCCATCGTTAATTTATGAAGCTACTTTTCAGTATCAGAGAATTTTGACAAATTCACAAAGTTTCTACGTGTTTCACAAGAAATAACCTAATGAGCAAAGACAATCATGAAGCAATGGTTGTCCACTAAGAAAAAGCCTACACTGTGAGTCAGATGACATTACCTTCACAAGGTAGAAAATGAAAGGCTTTAAGGGCTGGCTGTTTAATGATAAAAAATAAACCCCATTCTGACATATTTTAGATTAACATTTCAGCTGGGAGTATTCTTAATGCTCTGTCAATAGCTAGTTTAAAGTCAGACACAACTATTGATGGTTAATATTTCATATTTTGATCAAGTATGCATCATCTTCCTTTTACAGTCAAATGCATGATCATCAATCCCTCCTGTGCTACTGCACACCCTCAAACCGGCATCACTTCCCAGCGAGCTAGAACTCTAGAGACCTCATCTACTATTTCTCATTTTTTCTCTGTTTCTCACTCATACCTCAATTCTACAAGATCTCACTCTCTTCCTATTTGGCTTTGTATTTAGAATAGTCTTCTGTACTGGAATAATCTTCATCCTCCTATCAAGCCAAGAATGCCTTCAAGAAAAGACAAGAAGGAAATACCTACCTTCCTTTAGGTGTCTACTGACAAAGTATTTTTGGCCTATCTGGTAGGTTATCACCAATTCAGAATAAACTGCTCTTTTTCCTTTTGATGCGAAGAGAACCTCCCTTACAGGTGCTGGAACCATTGCTCTTCACTGTTGTGTTTGAGATCTCAGAACAGAGGATAACGGCTCACTAAAGATAAGTGTTCTGCACTTAAAACCTAACATCTTAACCAGCTTGATGAGCTGATGACCACTCGGAGAAGAATATAAATGGAAGGGAAAAATTATTCCAAAGAGGATATAACTTTTTTTCCAACCTGTCTGGTTAAAAAAAAAGGAAAAAAACTAAGGAAATAGTACATTGAGTTATCATGACAGGTTTCCTTCCAGAAGGAGTCTGAAAAAGTCTGACTCTGGAACTGTAATTTCTTTGAATTCGTGAGGTGTCACAGACCAGTACAGTCACAAGCTTAATTCCAGCTCAACTAACTTTAGGTACACAACAAGTCACCCGATTTAAAGATCAATATGCCCTAACCCATCCCTGTTTTCAGCTGAGAGAGTGCGGTGCTTTGAGGAGCTGCTGAAGCTATTGAACTCCCAAAGCCACAGATCCACACATCAGCTTGGTTCCACGAACCTACGCTTTACACAACGATACAGAGTCTTTGCCAGGGCCTGCGCATTTTCAATTTGCTGTGAACTCCACGCCTTGAGGTTTTGGCTTTAACTTCTCTTCTTTTAAAGCCCAATGCAGTTTCAAGCAAGAGGATGATTAGATTACAAATTCACTAGATCAGGCAAGGATTTTCACTTTTAAGCCACAGAATCTCCAGCCAGTGGACTCTAGAGATGATTTGTTTTCCCCACATTCCAGACACGGGACAAGTCTCCTGCTTCAGAAATGAAACGAGTCTGCAACTGGTCCTTGGAAATCCACAGCAGCAAAACCAAAGTGCCTTAAACCGAGCTCAAAGAAAACACCTCAGCTGCTCCTCTACGAATTTGGCTGTTAACACCTGATGTTGCTTTTCCCACTATTCAGTATCACTGACAGCAAAACTTGTAACTCATAAGAATAATTCTTAAGAAACATTTTGCTGCTCTTTCTCCAAGTAAAACTAACAGATTTTCACAGGTGCCATCTGCAGCCCTTTATGCGTAATTAGGTCAGATGTAAGAAATCTTGCTATGTAAAGCAGTAAAATAAAAAGAAGTCTTTAACGATTAAGACGACAAAGGCAGAGCTGGATCTTAGATTTCAATAGAAATAACCAGAAAATACGTTATAAGTACCATAAGAACATTTGAGGAGAAAATAATTCATGTACTGAGGTCTACATACTTCTTTCTAGTCACTTTTCAGATAACTACCTTCAAATTTGATTATTTTTTTTAATGCTTAATGAATTAGTAACTTCCACTATATCAACCTCCATATAAAACTTTTCACTTGCATCTCAGTGTTGTTATGAATCCATTTTTGACCACAATCCTATGAGTTTCTAGCGACTAGTATTTAATAAATAAATATAGTTTGCCCTGAAGTCACTCTATCGACTGACTAAAAGTCATCAAGCTCAAAAAAAAAAAAACCCAAAAAACCCCCAGGAAACGGTAAAGAATTATTTAACCTGATTCTTTTTACCTTGTTCATCAAGAAGCTTTTTTGTAAGATCTTCTGCTTCATCTCCACAGTCTAACTCCAGAGGATCATCATTAATATCCAGGTTCTCCAGCTCCAACTCCAAATCCTCGCTCCCAGGTGCTTCCTTATTATCTTTGGCATCTTTTGAATCTATGTAAAAGTTAAGTAGAAATATTAAAATATTAAATACACGCAGTCATGACTAGAATACAGGAAGACTTACGTTGCGAAACCTACATCTCTTCAGTGCCTAAGTCTTGTTAAAAGGAAACCAGGAAAAGAATATCAACTTCTTGAGACTATACTGTCTCATCTGTTTGGTCTTCATCATTTGATATCCCTCATACACCTTTATCCACACGCCTGAAAGCTGCAAACATTTACCTGCATTGGGGTCTGTTAAGGATTGCCAACAGTTTTTAGGGCTTTGGTTTGTGTTGAACTTGTTTGTTGGATGGCATGCATACATTTGAAGAGAACAATATAGTCAGAACGTAGCAATCTAAGCCCAAAAGTGCTTAAAATAGATTTTCAGGCAAGATACGTCAAATGTAAAACAAACAAACAAACAAACCCAAACCCCTTGCATACTAGGAAGGTCAGATAGAAAAAGAGTATCTTCCAAAACCCCAGTAAATGAATATCACAAACATGATTCAAAGAGAGCCAGATTCAAACGTACAAATTCTAATTTCATGTTTGCACTACATAAATCTTCTTAGATCAGCTGGTAACAAAATTGACAAAGCAAGGTAAAGAGAGTGTTTTACATAGACTAAGAAAAAAAGCAGAAAGCAGAACAAGAGGAAGATACTGAAGAAATACACTACATGGAAGGTCAAATAAAAATCATACTTTCATTGAAAAAAAATAATCTATGAATCTTTAGATGAAGATTCAGAAAGAATAACTAATATTTTTCTTTGATAACACCACCAGCCTGGCATAGAGCTTTTTTCCAAGAGACTACCATTTACATGAGTTTGCCATGCTGTTAGGCCTCCAAGCCTCATCTGCAGACTGTGCTTCATAAAAACAAGTAATTTTCAAGGCAAATAACCTTATTAAAATACTTCAATTTTTCAAACAAAAGCATGACAACCTCCACACCATGCACATTAGCAGCCTCACAAAACAGGCAATGTGTTTTGAATTTTACAATCCTAGACATAATTAGTCTGGAATGGGCCTTAGTGAGGTCTTCAGTTCAACCTTTGCTCAAAGTGGCTGAGTCTTGTATTTGGATCACATTTCTCAGGGGCTTTTTCCAGTTGTCTCAAAAAAAAAAAACCCCAAAACCCCAGCCTCTTAACACTGAGATTCCAGGCTCCCTGGGCAAACTGCTCCAACAGCTATCCACAGAGGGAAATTTCAGAAATTTAGAAATCAGAAAGAGGGCCATGAGCCATAAAGCTGGAATTCCATTAATCCTCAACACTGACCTACTGTGGGTGCATTAGAAAGTCACGTAACCTGTGTCTTTGTTGGCATTTCCTCAGCGCTAAAACAAAACACTGTTCTTATCCAAACACGCATCTTCTGTTACACTTTGAACCAGTGATGGTGAATGTCATTTTTATCCAATTATATCTAAAGCCTACCAATGCCAGATTGTGAACCCAGGGCTGCATCAGAGGCGAGGAAACATCCAGGCCTTTTCATCTACTGGAATTTTACTAGGCCTTTTCATCTACTGGAATTTTATGCTGAGACAGCTGCTATCATTAATAATTCAGTGGGAAAAAACAGAATGAACACTTAACATCTTCCAAAGAAGGTAAACTTTTAAATTTCTCACAGAAAAGTTCGTATTTACTCACATTGGTTAATCACCAATTATTTTAAATTTAAAATTCTGTCGTATTAAAATGCATTTACTTTTTATTTTTCTTTCTTAAATAACAAACCCTGATATAATTCCTATCCCATATAGTTTTTTCCCTAAAAATTCATCCAAAGTGGTGTACTGTCCCAATCACCACAAAATATTTCATTGAAGACTCATTGCTTTCATCAAATCTGTGTACCTGTTGGATAAGATACTTTAAAGAAATACTCATCTAAACTTTCTACCTCTTGATTCATCTTTGCTGGAATCCTTGTTCTGGGAACATTTTTCATTATCTTTAAACAAAATTGCTGGCACAAAAGCCTTTAAGTCAATGAGATTCTCATAGAAGTTTCTAGCATCTTCATCTTCCCAGATTCCCCCCTCCAGGTCATATTCGCCAGGTTTTCCTGGTGTGAAGATATCAATACCGGGTCCATGTTCTGCAAAAAATAGCAAAACCACATGAAAGTTACTTATACAAATTTCACCTTCTAAAAGGAGGCACCTTTAAAGATTAAAAAAAAAATCTTAGAAATATGTTAAGCTGTTTATTAGTACAACTGTTCTCACTTAAACATTGGAATGTATAATTTAAAGTGCTTTTAACAACAGAATCTTAATATCAGATATCGCAATAAGCTATTTTAAAATTGTAAATTTAGCAACGATAGAGAACACAGACAACGTCAGAGAGAAAATCAAATCAAGTAAAATCAAGCAACACACTTTCTGGTATTAGAACAGAAAGCTGTAACAGACATTAACAGACATATAACTACATTACTATCAAAAGTAATCACTTTGAGCATAATGTACTGTATCCCACTGCATTTTAAACACAAAGTTTAAAAAGAATGATTTTAATTTAGGACACTCAAGAAATACAGCTTTTTTAAGCTCAAGATCACTGCAGACAAAAGAGCTCATAATGGTTTAGGTTGGAAGGGGCCTTAAAGATCATCAAGTTCTAACCACCACCCCCCACACACACATTCATGATTTCAACACCATGAATTTAAGATTCATTAAGGCACTGAATAGCTCTGCCAGTTGAATCCTGTCCTCCTCAGAAGGTCAGAGAGCCACCTAGTGACTTACCTGGCTTAACAATATGTTCCTGCTCAGAACACCACAACCGACCCAAAATATAATTCAGATTCATTTTTTAATAATATCAGATTTTAGACCTCTAACATACACAGTTCTTTAAATATTAAAGAATGCATTATGTTAAATGGAAAGTATTAAGGGTTTCTTTTTTTAAATTTCCATTTATTCCTATATTAACTGCAACAAATTTAAAGAGATAACACTTAAATTACCGTAACTACACAGCATATACAACAGTTACGGTTACATGTTATGTTTAAATACTTCAATAAATAAATACCTATGCATTATTCATTTATCAATATTCTTATAAGGGAAAGCCTAAATAAAGAGGAATCAATAGAAAGAACCCATCAGTATGATGGTTTGGTTAGATTTTCCACCACATCCAAGCCAAGACCAGCACCCCACTTGCTTTAAGGATAGCTTACCCTCAGGTGTTGGTTTCTCTTGGGGAAGGTCTGGCATATTTTCATCCAAAAGATCAGCTAGAGATTGAGAATTTGCCAACAGCTTCTGATAGGACATTGCAAATTCCTCATATTGCTTGTGTCGATCTTCACTCAGCTCTCCCTTGGAGTGAAGAATGCGCCTACGAAAATAAAAATAGTAATAATAATAAAAAAAAAAATCATTGTTTCAGTAAGATGACTTTTTTTCTTAAAAGATATTTGAGCTACACTGAACCACTCAGAGCCAAGATAACCTTCCTTCTTTGAGGGAACTCTGAGAATTCCAGGTTAGACTCCAATAGCAAAAGTCTGAGCAGTGCTGTTCCCCCCCCCAGCCATACTGAATTACCAATCTGAATATCATTGGGGGTTGTACAGTCACAGAAGCTCTAACTTCAATATCCAATAAGAAAGGGTAGTGTTTCCTTTTGCCATGATTATCTTCTAACAGGCCTGCACTGCGAAAATACTTTTGTAGTACATTAAAACATTCCATTTACATGAAAGCTAGATAAAAGTTGCTTTCTATCTGTAACAGTACATTTCCATGTTGTTCAAATGATTAAATGGGCAATCGTTGCCAGGAGGTTCAAAAAAAGTTGCTCATTAAGACCAACCCATTAATTTTCCAACCAAACCAAATTATTTCAAGCCTATTAGTCCAAATTAAGAGTAGCTATGTTTCTCACTTGCTCTTTGTTTTCTTTTATGAAACTATCCATACTTATTTTATATTCTCATTTTTTAAATTTAAATCTATTGTCAAAAGCAACTTGCATTTGAAGGAAGGCAATCACTGTTTACAAGTGCACAGTAAAGCAGTTTCAAGATTGCAGGCAGAAGAACGCAACTCCACTTCTTACCAGAATTCAATTAAGGCCATCTGGGATTTTAGACCAAAAAATATCACGAACTTTCAGTAGTTTGAACCAAATATACAGAAAAAAATGCAATCTCTGCTTGTACAAAGCTTGCCACAGAAGACTGGTGAAAGACTGTTGTCCTTGACTTTGGGTTAACTAAGAACAAACAGGTTGCTCATTAGCAATGGTCCAGTTTGTCCTCAACCAGGGCTATTGAGAAGTGTATTTTCCCATCCATGGCACGATCCACTCTGCATGAACAGTTCTTACGTGGACGAGGCACAGTCAGTTCTTTACCAGTAAGGGACACTTGGGGCCAGCTGAGCTGTCTGGGGGCCTGTTACAGCAAAGGTTTAAACGGGTCCAGATCGAACACAGGGCTTTCAAAGGAAACAGAAGGAGCTTGCCTTCCATGTTTCTAATTTGTTTTACAGTAGCTTGAATAATGCAAGTAACACTGGACTAACGAGCTGTAACCACTGACATCTCACCCTGCACCGAGATGAAAGCATCAGAAGATAAAGTTCCAAGGAAGGTGCAAATGCCTTAATTCCTAAAGTAGCTTGAATGATTACATTAGCATTAGGCATTTATTAAGCAGTAAGGATACAATCACATTCTTGCCAAAAGACCCAAACATTTTAAGGCATAAAAATTCTAAAGCACTTTAAGCAATATACATTGAGGGAGAACGTTCTTGGCTTTTTTTCAGTTCCAGGTTAATTGTAAAACAAATGTCATCTTTGCACACAACATTCACAGGGTGAGCAAAAAAAAAAATCCCTATCTGCTCAGAACCAAAACTTGACACAGATGCCTTGTTAGAGGGCAAGAAGCAGTAATGCTAGCAAGAGTTCTGTTTCAAAAAGCACACCTGTATAACACGCGTTACTTGCTCCTACAAAGTAGAATAGGAAAAACTAACAAATTAAATGACCGTTGACAATTTCTGAAGTGCAGTAGTTCAGTTTGGACTCAGGAAAAGCATTAAGTGCCATTTCATAGCCTTTCTATGCAGGCAGCTATCCACTAGGTACATATACGAAGTTTAAAATCTACCAGCAGCTTCATAAATGTGAAGCACAGAAGCTCTATGCTATTCTTGAAAATCAAGAACACAAAGTGCTCTAGCAGTACAAGAGTTTCAGTTCTCAGTTTCAGTTCCCAGAAATGTTAACAAATAAGCAAGCTAAAGCTTACTAGGAAAACTTTAAAAAGCACAATTCATTTTTGAACAATTAAAAACTACAGCATATAGTACTTATCCTACTTTGTGTCTCTTCAGGATTTCATGACGTATCTCAACACAAGGTCAGCAGATCTTAAACAGTAATCCTTAATTTAGACAAAAGAAGTTTCTTCCATATCTAACACTCATTTTTGAAACCTCATACTGGAATTTGGGAATCAAGTCGTTTCCCTCCAATAACAGATTTTTCTATGTAACCAAACCGCCATCAGGTTCTACTGCCAAAGCATAATCAAGGTAGTTTTCCTAATCATCCACTAGAAGAAACCCCTATGTCTAATAATGCTTTAATTTTACCTGAACTGTTCAGAAGGTAACTCAATATTAAAGCAGTGCTCAGGTTAGCGTATTAGTTTGCAAGTAACTCAAGCAATCAGTACAGCTTGAGTTACTTCACAGTCATTCTCCTGACACAGGTAAATTCCAGAGGTATTTACTTGACAAAAATGTCATAACCTAAATATATGACACTGTTGATGCACAAGAGGGAACAGTTCACTCCCTGATCACTTCACCAGTTCTGGAATAACAGTGGAAATAAAAGCCATTGCTATCAGCAAAGGGGATCAGGTTTCATACACAGAAGACCATTATTTTCCAAGAGGATTNAAAACAAACCAACAAAAAAACCCAACCTGACAACACATCACCACAGTTTAGGAAGATTTCCATAGTATTCACAGACTTCTTGCCAGGCAAGTTTCTCCCTTTGACCTCATGCCTTGCACATCCACAGCACGCAAATGCCAAACACACCATTTAGCAGACCAAGTCCAGGTAGGATGCAAGAGAATATCCATCAGCACAACGGATCCAAGTTTAAAGCCTTCGTTGGGGAACGTCAAATTCCAATCTATTGCAAGCTGAACATCAGTCCAGAGCCAAACATACGCCTTTTACTTGAAACCTGTGCCTACACACAGTAACACGTTCATTTCTGCCTGCCTAGAACGTTTGCAAACTGATTTAAGAATGACTTTTGTGTTTTAAGACCAGCAGTTGGGTTTAGGCAGGTTCAAGTAATAGGTGATTCAGGATATTTTAAAGAAAACCAAACAGTTAAACAATGTGATCATGGTAGAAACGAATTATTTGGATCTTAAAGACACGTATATTCATAACCTTCAATATTAGTATTTCATATAGACGTTTAAGTGTATTGGAATCAAACTGACCATACACTTCAACATTTTAATACGTACAATTTTCCCACACTAAAGTCTAAGGGATACCTTGTTAATCTGATGTAATTTTTTCCCCCATACTGGTACAGTAAAAAAAGTAAATAAGCCAAAGCCATAGTGGCATATGCTCCCTTAGATACATGTGGGTGGAAAGGGAGAAATCAGACTGTGCCAACTGGAAAAGGACAGTACCAGCTGGAAGAGAAATATTACTCTCAAGCTGCCAAGGGAGCATCACCAAACTAATAGAGTTAAGAGAATTAAAGCTGAAGGTCAATCTTCGTTTTCTTTAAAGGTACTCAAAGAGACTGTTTGGTTTTTTAAGTATTCCGAGCAAATTTAGAACTTCAAGATATATTGCAGAATACACTTACATTCTACACACCACTAACAGACTTTGTTTACAAATACTCAACAAACCTAGGCATTTAAGAATTAAACTGGTTTTTTTTCCCCATAAATAAAAAGCAACGTTCAAGTGTCACCTGTTTTGTCTTTCAATATTTTGTAGCTCCCTGTGGTCCCTTTTCAGGTGTTTGGTCAAAGACGTAAAGTATTCCTTCAACAAATTCTGGAAGGGCTGTTGTTTCTCTGGGCTAATTATCTCACTAGGAGGAAAGCTCAAGTTAAACTTCTCTGCAACAGTTTTTACTTTCCTTGGTACCAAACCAGCAATGTCATCTCCACAATGCCGACAAAAGCTGATCACCACAGAAACATGAGTGTGGGATTCTCGATCAGCGTTAATAATATTTTTAAGCTGCTCATAGATTAAAGACAGACCTTCCTTGTCAGTGAAAATCCCAACTATTGTCAATTCTGCAATGAAACGCAAATCAGTTCTTAACTTGGTAATGTTAGGAGTCTTCTCTTCCTTCCTTGCTTCAAAATGTTTTTTCCAAGCCTGAAGTAACGAAGGAGCAAAATCAGCATAGCGCTGGTGAAAGAGGGAACACAAGTGCACAGCGCAGTTCACATCCGATATTTTCAGTTTGGCTTCCACAATAGAAGCTACTGCTTCTGCAATGTATTTGCTTAAATTCAGGCTATTAAAGTCATGGGACAAGGAGTCCCTTTGTTGCTCTGTAATGGTTTTTAGCTTCTTAACAAAAGCTGTGTTCTTCTTCAGACTGGAATCTAGTCTGCTGAAGAAGTTTTCCTCAGGGCGATTGTCTGGTGCATTCTGGTTTTTGCTGCGAAGCTCTTTCCTTGCCTGATGGCGTTCCCAAGCTTCCTGATGGAGCTGATGTGCTTCCTCTTTTTCTCTAAGAGAAATAAAAATTAGTCATTTTCATTACAAAAGCTTTCAGGTTAACGATTCAAAAAAAAGAAAAGGTCATAGCTGGAAACTTTCCAGTAGTTCTAAAGACAATTTCCCTTTAATACTCTGTTTTTAATTATTTAGCTTTCCAGGATTAACTTGTTAAAACATCCGTTTCATTACCTACTCTAATTTTTTTGTTGCCAAAGGTAAGCACTACTTGCTAAAAAACTGATTTTCTCAAACATATGCAATTAATCCCAACAGACTTAGAAAACTTAAAACTCCATTTACTCCAGAGATGAAGTGCTTACAGAAGAGAACAACCAATTTTCCACAGGTTACTGTATCACACAGTTCAGGGAAATCATCTATTCCCAGACTACTGAAACTACACTGAAAATGTAAAAAAAAAATAGGCAAAATACATCTGCCCCAGCTAGACTTCAGCTATGATATTGCCTTAGTCTTAGGAAGTGACATATTTAAAACACAAGGATGTGGGAATCTTGGATTGATGGCTCTAAAAATGCCATCTTCAACACTGAAATACCTTTTGATAACATCATAAGAAACATTATCTTGGTAACAACACGTATTAAACTGCCAGGTTACATTCTGTGTTCACCATCCAGGGATCAATTGTCTACGACCAATTAATACAAATTACAGCTATTCCTCTCAATAGATTTGCTCCTGTTATGGTCTGTGGATGTGCTAGAGACTATATTCCCGGTTTTATGACACTAACACTTCTCCATCTGAAAGGAAACTGCGCTTCTTCGTTTAATCATATTTGTGCATTATATGGTCATCACATGGACAACACTATCACAAACCCGTATTGGAGAATAAAGTAACAGAGGGTAGAGGTGAAAACTCAAAACTACACAGAAGTCATAAAGCGTGCTCAGCCAGCCGGGTAAAACTTACAACACTACATGTAACTTATAATAAAGGACAAGCTTGGTTGATAATTCTGCCCACAACCCTGATAGCGGGACTACAACATTTGTCACCATTAGAAGGCAACTTACTTCAGCTGAGCAGCTGCTTCTTCTTGTTTCTTTTTCTCTTCCTCCTCTAGTTTCTTCTTCTCCTCTTCTTCAAGTTTCTTTTTTTCTTCCTCTTCTTTCTTCTTTTGCTCTTCTTCTGCCTTTACTTTATCCTCTTCTTTTTTCTTCCGCTCCTTGTCTTCTTTTTTTCTTTTATCCTCTTCCAGTTTTTTCTTTTTATCTTCAGGAACCTTTAAAGTCTCTCTCTTCATGCCAACCTTGACATCTTCTTTTGGCTTCTCCCTGGTGCTCACTGGTCGCCTTTCATTAAATTCTTTTTCTTTATTATTTAGCAGAGATTCTTTTTCTTCCATGTTTGCTGGCTTTTTGCGCTCAGCTGGCATTGTGTTACCCAGGCAAGTCTGCAAAATGACAGGAAAAGTACTTTAAACTTGTTGTTGATACATAAAGTCACTTTCACAACCCGCCCATACTCACTTAGTTCTTAACTAAATAAGGTACCTGACAAATGCCTGACTCAGAATGTAATACAGGTTTAAGGTAAGTTTTCTCGAACTAAGGAACAGACCTATCAACAGGTAAAAACTAATCATTTTGTTATAGAGTTACACAGTGAAGACAACTTTGCAGTATATCATGAAGTAAAAGCATTGGACATTTCTCCAGCTTGAAGAATACAACAGCTTGGAGTATAAACAGAAGTCACCATGAAAAAAAAAATCATAAATCCAAGACTGATGAAAGCAAAGTACCCCCAACTTAAAAATGAATAAAAACACCTGATTCACCAGCATGGACCTGCATCTCACTGACCTTCCTACAAACCTCCTAAGAATACTCCTCTTTCCAATACCTCTACTTACTATCACAGGGTAACGCGGGTTAGACGGGACCTGAAGGGGTCCAACCTCCTGCTCAAAGCAGGGTCAACCATGAGGTCAGACAAGATTGCTCTAAGCTCTGCTCTTGAGAACTGCAAAAGAAGGAGACTGCACAACGTCTCCAGCCAGCCCGCTCCACCGCTTGACTGTCCTCACCATTCAAAGGCATCACCTTGTTCCCCCCTTTCCTTACCTCTCCCAAGGTTTCCCCAGTCACCTCAAGCACTCTTCCCAGCTGGAAAAGTGTGCTGGGCTAAGATGTACACATAAACCTCCCTGCCAGCAGAACAAGTGGAAATGATGGCGGAAAGGCTACAATTATCAAGAGTAATCAAAAGAGTCAATTTGTGTATCTTCCTATTCAGCTCAAGTTTTTCTAGAGACTTGCAGGAGCTTTAGCATCTCTTGGGTTTTCTAGCCCTCTAAGCTTTAGTTTCAGTTGGCTAAGGATCCAAAAGATAACAAATACTGAAGACAAAAAGGATAATCATAGGATAATTTAGATCAGAAGGAAACTCTGGAGGTCATCTAGTCCACTCCCATGCTCAAAGCAGGTCAAACCAGATCAGGGACTTGGCTAGCTACGTTTTGAGTATCTCCAAGGATGAAGATGCAATGGCCCCCTCTGGGCCCCTGTTCCAGTACCTGCAAAACCACATTGTGAAAAAGCTTTTTCTAATATCACCCTGGAAATTGCTATGGCTCATTTTATGTCCATTTCCTCTCGTCCTATCCCCGTAACACTTTGGGGAGAACCCAGCTCCACTTCCTCTATACTCCTTCATTAGGTTGTTGTAGACGTTAATAACACTTCCCCCTCTCTTCTTACAGATGGAGCAACCCAGTTCTCCATCTCTCTTCAGATATCATGTCCTCCAGCTTCCTAATGATCTTGGTGGCCCTCCCGTGGACTTGCTCCAGCATGTCAATGCCTTTCTTGGAACCAAGCATTATGACTGGACGTGGTATCCAGACGTGGTCCTTAAGTACCAAATAGAGGGGAAGACTCATCCTCCTCAACCTGCTGGGTACCTCTTGTTACTACAGTCTAGAATGCAGCTGGCCTTAATGCAGGGGCATTCTGCAGACTCATATCCAGGATCAGATAGAGTCAGATAGAACTGAAAGAGGCAGTTAGAACCACCTATGTCTTATTTACTTCAGACTAAATTAATTTCTTAAAATAATTTTCACATATTAACATACTTCAAGTTAAACGCATATCTAGGCAGAACTCACGAAACACAACTGTGTGTGACACCTTCCTAAAGAACCATCACTTAGTTTTTATTAGTAATGCTAGTTTCATTCCCAACTGCCACCACTACTTTTCCTTGCTAACATTTTACTCAGACTGGATGATGAAAAAATTCTAGGTTTGCTTATTTCCTACATCTACTTAAAGCAGATAATGAGACACTTGCATTCCCATCTAATGTAAAGTCCTTCTAGTATTATTTTTAAATGTTTTGAAAGATAGCTATAAATAGGACCGCACACTAAAGAAAATCTCTGTTTCCATCAAAGTATTCCGCATTCCCTCCCCCACCCCAAACCTTAACAAAACAGATTCATCTACTGACTATCCCATATGGAATGCTGCATTCCAGTTTTTAATATGTTTGTCTAAGTCTTCTAAAGAGAAAAATTGTCTTCAAAAATTCACAGTACACTGAGGTATGGGCAGAGACAACTTTCCAACACAGAACCTATTCAGGACTTGCCCTCTTTGACAGCAATTGGCAACAGCATCAATGAAAACGTGCTTCTGACACTGATTTATGGAAGTGAGACCATCAAATCAGCATTGCTTTAGCAAGTACTAGCAAATTTGGCTCCCTCATATATGTCTACAACAAAAAGGTTTCATTCACAGCTCAACATCTCAGAAACACTTGGATTTCAAAAACACTGATCTATATAACCTTAAAAGAGTATTATTATTAAATCAGTATTTAACTGGGGGAGGGCGGGGAAGGGAAATCAGCAAAGCCCAGACAACTCAGCAGCCCCTCAAGCCCCTTCCTATTAAAGGTCTGAACTATTTTTTCCATCTGCGTTGGCCAGTTACGTGGGACCTGGTCCTCGCAGATCCAACTGGGAGATGCAAATCCTCCACATGTTCTGCTTCAAATTCAACAACAACAGTTTACTAATCTTTTCTCACTACTAATCCATGTTGGAAATTCCATCAGTTTGGGAGAGCTAAGCTACGCCTCCCACTGTTTTTAACAACTAACAAAAGGGGTTTGAAAGGGAAGCTTTTAGCATTTAAACATCACTGTAACATCTTACTAGTAAGATTAGGTCCATTAGAACATGGCATAAGACTCTCCAATAAATGTATTAAAATGTTTTTCACCAAGAATTCTATTAAACAAGAAAATAGAGTAGTACATTAATTTAAAAAAAAAAAAAAAAGAGTGTTAGGTACTGAAAGATAATAAATCTGGAGCCAGGTTTAAAAGGAAAACATTGGGAGAAAAGGGTTGTTTGACTGAAGAAATGCTGGAAAGGCAGATCACATTTCCAATACTCCAGCTTTTATCTTTGTCCCTCCACTTGTTGTTTGTAGGGTAGTCAACTACAACTGGGAAAAAAAAACCCAACAACATAAAATATCCAGTCACACATGTAACTTAACAATGGTCACTTACCAAAATCATTACAGTACTTACACACTTACTGAAATTAGGAACCAAGAATTATGTTTTAAATACGTATTTAACATTTGCTTGTATAAAAGCAAAATATAGAAGATGGGACAAAAAGAAAAGGGATGGAGCATAATCCTTGTGATGTTGACCCCAAGGCAGCATTACCTGCTTTTCCCCCAAAAACACTGGTGACTAAAATAACCCAAATAATCTATGTTAATAGATTTCTGTCCTATAACATGTAATACATATAGAATCATAGAATGGTTAGAGTTGGAAGGGACCTTAAAGATCATCAAGTTCCAACCCCCCTGCCATGGGCAGGGACACCTCCCACCAGAGCAGGTTGCTCAAAGCCCCATCCAGCCTGGCCTTGAACACCTCCAGGGATGGGGCAGCCACAGCTTCTCTGGGCAACCTGGGCCAGTACCTCACCACCCTCACAGGAAAGAATTTCTTTCTGGTATCTCATCTAAATCTCCCCTCTTCCAATTTAAAACCGTTACCCTTCATGCTGTCACTGCACTCCCTGACAAAGAGTCCCTCTCCAGCTCTCTTGTAGGCTCCTTTCAGATACTGCAAGGCCGCTATAAGGTCTCCCTGGAGCCTTCTCTTCTATTACAGTACTCCTGTATGTTATAGCTCCTTATCTCAAACCCTTCCAGTTGTACTGCCAGTTTGTTTCTGTCTACCAACCACTGATGGCAGGAGGCAGGCAGTGTGGTTGCTGCCTCCAAGCCATACATACCCACACTGATTCTCACCAATCAGCACGTCAGTGTCAGCTCACAGCACAGACAAAACAGCACTGTACACTGAGCCTATGCCATAGCCCTTCCCTCAGCAGGAATGTTAAATTCAGACCTTGTTATTTTTCCTCAACTGTCAGTTATCACAAGATCTGCAGAAAGTTTATACCTTCAGAACATCTGCCTGGTTTGACTGAAACTGGTCCAAAAGTTGTAGGAAGCAGAGAAAAATGGAAACAGGCAGAGAGAGGGGTGGATAGAGTGATGAAATTCAGTAAGGGCAAGTGTGGAGCACCACACCTGGGGAGGAACAACCACATATACCAGTACAGGTTGGGGGCTGACCTGCTGGAGAGCAGCTCTGAGGAAAAAGATCTGAGAGTCCTGGTGGACAACAGGATGACCATGAGCCAGCAATGTGCCCTTGTGACCAAGACCAGGGTCTGGTTGAGGGAGGTTATCCTCCCCCTCTGCTCTGCCCTGGTGAGGCCCCATCTGGAGTACTGTGTCCAGTATTGGGCTCTCCAGTTCAGGAAGGACAGGGAACTGCTGGAGAGGGTACAGGAGAGCACCAANCCCTACCATTCTGTGATTCTGTGAGATATAGCAGCAGGTCTGCCTGGCCTTCATTTCCATAGGAAATAAGGCTGAAGATACAGAGTTCGGTCAGATTAAGGCAATGGTAAGGAAGCATTAAAAAAAAACTTAATCATTAAGAGAACATCTATGTAATACCTAATGTTTATGTGAACGTACGGATAGGCAAGACAGTGACATGAACTTCATAAGCCAATGGATGGGAAGAACTGGCGCTCACAGTTGAAAACTACAAATGGCAGAGAAGACAGATACAAGACAAGCATTCCATATGCTTTTGAGCTCTTGGCAGTCCATTTTTGTAGTGACACTTAGATGCTTTAACACTCTTAATCTCATCACTTAGAGATGCAATTTTTCTGGAGGAAAGGATTTCTCTTAATTTTTCACTACTTAACCTACCTTCACACATTCTTATGAATGTTTTACTCTACCTGAATTTCTACTTAGTTCTTTTCATACCAATCTTGGAATTTGAAAACTGACGGGATTGAATTCATGACTTAAAAAAGGGGTCTTAAGATACATGAGCAACATTTAAGAAACAGCATCTATGTACTTACTCTCAAGGAAACCAAAGATGCATAAAAGTTACTCTGCATTATTAATCTAGTCACCATTCAGAATAAAAGGATAAATATCTACACCTTGGCCTGATATGCTTAAATCATCTCAAATCAATAAAAACAGCCTATTGTCACAGACTGCGGTACCATCAACCTGAATCTCAATCCTTGCAAACACAAGTACCACTAGGAAAAAATACAGCTATAATAAACTGAGAATATTGAGATTTTTCACATTCTTCTATTAAATTGATCACATAAACATTCCTTTTTGCAGCTACTCTATTACAGAAGTGATAAGGGAGAAAAAGAATATAATCAAGATGTCCAACTTCTGACCAGATGAAAAGCCTTAAAGAGCAACAAATTTCTTCACTGTTAGAAACCAAAGTTTTAAGAACTGAAATGCATTAATGCTTCTCTTAAACTAAGTGAAGGAACGTAAGAAGAATACCGTGGTCACTCAGAAGAGAATAAACTTAGCCACGAGTTTTGAAAGATGAGACACAGAGCAAGACGGGAAATTATAGGGCAGAGAAAGAAGCCCCCCCTACACACTGGCAGGGAAGGCAGGCCTGCCTAACCAGCCGGGCAGTTTTACTTTCGATTCCATAGGTCTCAGAGCAAGTGGTTTGCTGTCAGATCTGCAGGAACAGGCTTTGCATTGGGCTAAAAAAGAGGCCTAACGGACAAGTCACTAAATATACAGGGAGCAAGAGACTTCTTGGCTAACAACCCTCCTCGCTTCCTCCTGGACGCCCCTACATATGTCAACCCGCGCAGCCCGGGCTCTCTAACGACCCGGACACGTTCCCAGGTTCTTCCTTCTCTGCTGAGAAAACAACCGCCTGCCCCGCTCCCTGCCACCGCCTCCCGGTGTCCTGGAGACAACCTCTCTCT
>VXBJ01000513.1:136935-169314 GCA_013400055.1 Nycticryphes semicollaris | reverse complement strand
GGAATCTCTGGGGTGGACCCCTGAGTGGTGCCTTGCTGCAACTTTAGGATTTTTTTTTTTCCCAATTCATCGTTTCCCTGTTGGTTTATTTCCTGCTGTCACTGTCTGCTGCTGTATTTCCCATCTACATTAAAGTCTCTATGTTGCATCAATAATAGGCTTTTGCCTGGTTTGTATGAGTTTGCTCTTCTGATTTTCCACTGTTGGCTGGGGAAGTGTTGATAATGTAGCTCAAGCCTCATGGTCAACCATCAGGTGGCCCTTGGGTCAGTGAATTCCGTTTGTGAGAGGGTTCAGCAGCTTGTGGCACACAACAGATACAAAGGAGCTATCAACACCGGTGTGAGGGTCAGCTTTTGAAGAAGAAGTATCCTCCTTTGAAGGAAAAAGCATCAGTGAATTTATTCGTTGCTTTGTGGTCCTTTTCTCAAGCAGCAATCTATAATGTCTTCCTATTTTTCCATCCTAGTGAGTTCAAAGCGCTTCTCAGGCACTCCTCGCCATTTTATACATTTATAGGGTATTATTACCCCATTAAAAGCTTACTGCTTGTGTTAGGTGCTTCATTATTGAATAATAGTCACTTCAAAAGTACGTGTTGAGACATCTCAATATATGCTTTAGTCAGAACGGGATTTTATAGCCTTCATATTTTCCATTCAAGTGTGGCTCTGTCTGAACAGCCATGACAGACCCTACAATTACTTTGCCTTCTCATCCCAGAAATGTAGAATTCCTTTTGGTCTTATCTTAAAATTTCCTGGAGTGGAAGACAGCTGTACGTGTGTGGCGTTCCACGAATTTCTAACTCTTTCTTCCAACTCGGTCCCCATGTTAAAGCAGCTAAATCCACAAACAGCCTGTAGAACTACTAAGATATTAGGAATTATTTTAAGCTAACATTGTCCACGCTGAGACACTTAATCCTTGCTGCTTCTTACCTAGTAACTTATAACACTCCATTTTTTATTTAATATATTTAGCTAATTAAAAAAAAAGATATTATGCCCAGTTCAAGCTGAATTTATAGACCTTAATGTCTAGAAACAGGTTGAAAAGCAATTTGCACTGTGCTTCTGCTGGGACCACGTCAGGCACCTGAGCCTTTCCTAGGAATAAAGCTCATCAGAAACCAGGAGAAAGCTCTGTCCCCAAAGTTGCTGGTAGCGTAACCCTCAGCTTCACTTACAAAGTTTTCCGGCGGGTTTTGTGCTTGTATTTCATATCTTGGAACACAAGAATCGAGCTCTGCTCCTCTTGCTTGCCTGCTCTCGAGGCTTCCCTGTGTCTGCTCTTCAAAGGACAGCAATTACACTCCCGATAAGGGGTCTAGGGTTTAACAGAGATTTCAAAGCACTTCTCCAGCTGTTTTATGCCTGGACCGTGTTACAGCAGCGTGTTGTTAAGGGATTTCCGCTGCTGCCTGTCAGGTACTTCAGTCATGAATAATGGACTTGCTTCATCAAGGGATCTCCCCCTAATAACCGCAGCATGATTGTGCAGCCTGGGAAAATCAGGGCATTTCACTGCCATGCAAATGGAGCCTCCAAGTCCCACTTGAAACCACTTCCCCTCACCAGCACTTAATAAGGTGCAGGGAAAGCGTGTGATTTTTCTGCTCTGTAAGAGCTCAGGTCCCTAAATCCAGAAAGCATCCCCCCGGACACTGCCAGCATAAAAGCAATTGAGAAAAAGGGGCTTTTCTCCCAATGTTTTTGCTTATTCCCCAGTGAAATTGGGCTTGCCTGCAGGCAGTCTGTGCATCTCCAAATCACTAAGATGTGGTGCTGTCCTGTCCAATGCCTGCACGTGCACTGGGATGCTGAGGCAAATGTAAAGGAATAGTTCTAAATTCTTCCTGGGCAATTCCCAAACAGGCAGCTTTGTTTTCTGAGATACCATGGAGTAATGTGTTTGCAAAAGCTGTGTTCAGGCTCAGCTGGAATATGTCACAGCTGCAGGATGTCCCCATAAAACACACCAAGCAGGGGACAGAAATCGGTGCAGGTCCAAGTCAGAAAAAGGAAAACAGGGACATGAAATGATGCTATAACATTTTTAATAAGAATAAAGCTCACAGTTACAATCTAAAATAGTACAGAAAGCAGAAGCAGAAAGAAAGCCTACAAAGATAACTTCATATCGGCTGAAAATCTCCCGAGTTCATTTTTTGCTGCTACAAATAGCATTTGGCTATCAATTTCCATTTTTCAAACTTTTCCACTTGCTTTAAGTCAAATGATACAAATCCAATCAGATGATTTACTGTTTCTTTGGTTTAGCTTCAAAAGAATTTAAGTCAGGTGTCCATAGGAAGGCTGGTACAGGTACACTCTAGATTTCAGCGGTGTTACTCGGGAAAGAGCTATAAACCAATCAAGAAGGTGTTTACCCACGTTAATCCCGTCTCCCTTTACATCACCAAATCCGTGAAGGGTTAAGAAGTCAGTAGGAAAAAGAAGGAAGACAAAAATATTCAGGAAGAACACACTGAAGGAGTTTTTACAGAAACACTGAGCTTCCCAAAATACTGCAGCTTTCAGTCGTCGCAGTCCTGGACTCAGGGCTCCTGCAAACCCACCCCCTGACAGCAGCCATGAATTCGGTAATTCGTTCTCAGTCCTCGATTCCTGTTACATTTGCCTGGGTTTAGCAGGGGTAGCAGGGGTAGCAGCTCCCGTAGCTGTATCTACGGGTGTAGGAGGAAGAGTAGGGGTAGCAGTAGCGGGAGGTGTAGGAGGGGTAGCAGTAGCGGGAGCTGTAGGAGGGGTAGCAGTCCCGGTAGCTGCAGGGGCTCCCGCAGTCGTAGGTCCGGTAGCTGTAGACGGTCCCGTAGTTGCAGGGGGAGTAGCAGGAATCCTCACACTGGTTCTGGTAGTAGAAAGTCATCTTGGTGGGATGGAGGGAGGCAAGTCTGAAAGACAAGAGGAGAGCAGAAGGTAAGGTCTGCCCCAGAGACACAGCGGCAGCTCCCTGCTTCTAGCAAACCCCGAGAAACTGTGGGGAAGGTGGGGGGAGGAGAGAACGGCAAAAAGGGGAACCTCTCATGAGGAAAGGCTGCGAGGCCAGGGCTGATCAGCTGGAGAAGAGAAGGTGGAGAGGGGATCTCATCGATGCTGAGCGAGAGCTAAAGGGCAGGGTGCAAGAGGATGGGGCCAGGCTTTTCTCTGCAGTGCCCAGGGACAGGACAAGGGACAACATGGGAAATTCCACCTGAACTTGGGAAAAATTTCTCTCCTTTGAGGGAGCCTGAAACACCACAGGGAAGAAAAAAACCTGTAAGACAATGCTCCCAACAGCAAGTAAATCTCAAATAAATGCTGCAAACATGCAGGGAGGGAGGGAGAGCCAGCAAACCTGCCGGACACTCCGTGCTCGTCTATTGTTCTCTCCTGATTTTTAAAGCCAGATCTTCCCCCTAATCCTCCATCCTGACCAGCCTTTCTGATCTCCCACACACAGCCCCACCAGCTCTGCCTGTGGATCATGATGGGGGGAAATGAACTGGAATTAAACTGGAAAATCCTTCATAGCCATAAAGACTTTAAGGGAAAAGAGGGAAACAAGCAGGAACAACACAGCTTTAGACACTCCAACATTAATGAAAATCCAAGGAGGAAAGAATACCTTACATATAAATAATTCTCATCAAATCACAACCTTAATTCCAATGCATTAATCTGGATTAGTAACCAGAAGTGGGGGTAAAAGGAGGTGGTGGTGGGGGAACAGTATCAAATAGATCTCTTTGTTATTTTCTAGGTTCTCTAAATCTATTCTGACTTACCCACTTGTGCGAGGAGGATAAGGCAGGAGAAGCGAATGCACTATTCCCGGCAGCGTGGGTTTTTATAGAGCGCCTGGTCCCGCCCAGAGCGTGGAAGACACGTCTGAGCCCCGGATCAGCTCCAATTACCATCCACATTTTGCTTCCCTCATGACTCCTTCTCATGGAGATACCGGTTCTCCCCCAGGGTATCTGATTATTGGTCCGGCACTGTGACATGCAGGCTACACCCTCCAGGTTTCTTTCATCTCCAAACTTTAGAGGGCAATTAAGCCTTGGTATCGTTGTGCTGAATTCACTTCTTCCGTAGAGCAACAAATCGACAAAATACGCAAAGACATCCAAATTACCAAATACACCGATTTTTGAAGACCGGCCCCACCATCTATGCACTTTGTTGGGGTTTTCTTTTTTCTTTTTTTTTTTTTTTCTGAAATACTTGTGGAAGGGGCAGCCTCTACTTTTCGTGCATTTCATAACTTTAATAGCACGTGAAACACCACGGTGTTACCAATCCCTCCCAACATTTCCTGTAACCAGCAATGGGGGAAAGCCCATGCCTTTGATTTGATGCCGTCACGCAATAAGGTATTGCTGTGCTTATTGATTCAGCGAGTAAATTGTCCTATAAGCATTGAAATGGTATGTATATGACGTATTTTCAGAGAAAAAAAACCCAACAAAAAACCAACAAACTTCCAGAGACCCAATTCTGAAGCTATAAATTACAACCTTAATAAAGCACAGAAACAGAATAACCCGATACACGTTTTTAGAAACTGTGTTACATAACACTGGGGCGGTTTCCACTAATGTAGCATTAATATTTAAATAATAAATCACTTCGTATGTTTAAATCTTTAATAAGTATTAATGAAGGCTTTGATATTCAAAATTTAGAGAAAGGGCCAGAACATCTGACATGCCTGTTATTATCCTGCCTTTAGCTGCGAGTAAACAGCCATGTTTTGAGCTGAAGGTCACCGGGGAAGACCGGGATGTTGCTTCTTACCAGGTCACACTCATAGGGTTCCGCGTTATTCACTGTCATTAACAACATTAAGCTAAACACCTCAACAACATTAAGAAGATGTCACGTTGAGCCTTATTTAGCGTTTGAGGGACTTCTCGGGAAAACTACAGTTATTACAGAGATATGTTCCGCGTTGTTTTATCTTGTTGCTTGTAATGAACCCCTGTGTGAATCATTTTCTGATCCGGGTGTAAACAATCACTACGTAGTTTTATTTTGATGCAATTAAATTTGCGTCGCTTGGGCTGGTTCTCCAGAAGACTTGAATTTGGCAGTTTATTTCCTCCATGGTGCAAAGCTTGGAAATGTCAAACGTCATTATTTCTACTTTAGATTTATTGACTGCGCTCTGCTTTACGGTTCTCATAAAGTCTTGTCACCGATTCTTTACCTTATTCAGAAATATTTCCACTGTTCTTACCCTAAAAAAGGACCCCAGTTTCTTCTACGTAGACTTAGGAGGTGGCTGCTGAAGTTTGGTAAAAGATAGAGCATAGCAAGTGAATAAATTGGATTTTCTACAGAATTACTGTCCTGTGTCAGGTCACAGTGCACAAGTCACGCGTCCGTGCATATCTGAGTGCAGCAAGGTACAGACCCACCTCGTCCTCTAACCCAATCAACCGTCTTGCACTTCAGTTTTGAGCTGGAAAAAATACGAATGAAATGCTAAACCGAAATGATGCTGATATTCTGACTTAAAAATGCAATTTTTAAATAAAAAGAAGCAAGAAATGCTCTCTAGAGATTATTATTTCGGTAAAAGTTAAATTATTTCTTCCTCAAACCATCGCAGGCTTCGTATGCTGACATTGCCCCAAAACTGCCATTGTGAACGTCAATCAATCCTGCTCTCAATATCCTTCCTTCCCTTTCCTGTTATAACTCAGATTTCACCATACTAATTCTACAAATATAATTGACCCAGGAAGTCTGAACATGAAAGAAAACTGCAATGCAATGTCATGCTTTTGGAAGCCAAGAACTGACTAATAATCACAAACTATGAAAAACAATTACATCAACTGAAGGAATGACGTGCACAAGTGAATTTGGTTTGTGATGAATACGAGTTCAAGGCGCAGTAGGGTTTGGCCAGATAAATATATAAAAGGGGGAGAAACTCAAGGTTCTCCACTTGCATCTCCTCTCCGGACTTAGGTTCTCACTGAACTTGGTAAGTCCATATCTTATGCCGCTGCCTTTATTTATTGTTGTGTAGATGCTCTGGTTTTGCTATATTGCTATATACACTTGTATTTTAAAAGCAAAGGCTGTGATTTCACAGGTACAATTGTGGTTGGGGTTTTTTTTGTTAAAAATGGGACAGTAAGATACTCACATAAGCGTAGGAGATTGTCTCATCTAGCCATGCACTATGAGAAATTCCTTTATTTTGTGACGTACTGAAGCGTTTCGGGATTATTTATTTCAAAGCCGACGATGCATTGTGATTTTTCAATTATTTAAAACAAAAAGCAAATATATATTCAACTGGTAATTAAGGCACGGACACAGGTCCAAACAAACGAGCTTCTTTTTTCAGCAGAGCACTGCTGACTTGGAGTGGGATAGGATTTTATTCTGTGGTTCCTTGTCTCAATAGCAAAAAAACTGCCAGAATTCATTCCTGAACTAGTCTCTGTTCACTTACGGTTTTTAGAGAATTGTCGGACACTGGTAACAGACAACCTAATCCTAACAATATCCTCTCTAAAATACTATCTGAATCCAAACTGACAATTCTAAGCAATGGCAATAAGGAAAGATGCATAAAATATTTTTACAGAGAAAAGAAAAGAGAGGGGAGGGCATGGAAACAGAAAGGAGTGAGACGGGCAAGAAAGAGCCGGGGTATAGTCTTGAATGGAGATGTTGGGTTGGTTCACAGAATTACAGACCAGCAGGGATTGGAAGGGACCTCTGGAGACCACCTTGTCCCACCCTGTACCCAAGCAGGGTCACCCAGAGCAGCTCCCACACCCACCAGGTGGTGTCCAGGAGGGTTTGGAATCTCTCCAGAGGAGACTCCACACACTCTCTGGGCAGCTTCTTCCCCCCTCAAAGGAGAGAAATTTTTCCCAAGTTCAGGTGGAATTTCCTATGCTGCAGTTTGTGCCCGTTGTCCCTTGTCCTGTCCCTGGGCACTGCAGAGAAAAGCCTGGCCCCATCCTCTTGCACCCTGCCCTTTAGCTCTCGCTCAGCATCGATGAGATCCCCTCTCCACCTTCTCTTCTCCAGCTGATCAGCCCTGGCCTCGCAGCCTTTCCTCATGAGAGGTTCCCCTTTTTGCCGTTCTCTCCTCCCCCCACCTTCCCCACAGTTTCTCGGGGTTTGCTAGAAGCAGGGAGCTGCCGCTGTGTCTCTGGGGCAGACCTTACCTTCTGCTCTCCTCTTGTCTTTCAGACTTGCCTCCCTCCATCCCACCAAGATGACTTTCTACTACCAGAACCAGTGTGAGGATTCCTGCTACTCCCCCTGCAACTACGGGACCGTCTACAGCTACCGGACCTACGACTGCGGGAGCCCCTGCAGCTACCGGGACTGCTACCCCTCCTACAGCTCCCGCTACTGCTACCCCTCCTACACCTCCCGCTACTGCTACCCCTACTCTTCCTCCTACACCCGTAGATACAGCTACGGGAGCTGCTACCCCTGCTACCCCTGCTAAACCCAGCCACGTAACGACCAGATAGGAAACGAAAGACGAAATAGTGATTTACGGCTCCTGTATGAATTTTACCTTTGCTAAGCCCCCGCCACAGCAGCTGCGGTTCAGGAACCATCCTGAGCACTTAGCATCTCTCTTCAATGTCTGCAGCTATCTCAGACAACCTGCTTTTTAGGGCGAACTCTTCCCTCACAGCCTCTGCTGTTGGGTAAACCATGTGTAGCTTTGCAACAGGAGATGCAGAGCCGGAGCGGAGCCCTCATCTCGCTGTGTGCTACGCTGACAGTTCTGCTCCTCACCAACCACCACCAGAGTCCTAAATGCATCTGCTGTGAAATGTGGGAACTCTTCATTTAAAACATGTCTAAATCTCTGCATACTCCTATTCTCTTCTGCCTCAACCTGTAACTGTACAGTGCTTCTTACGCTCATTAAAAGATCTTGCATTACAGTACTGCATTCTGGTATATTTTTATGGGTTTGGTTTGGGTTTTTTTTTTTTTCTTTTATGTTTGACTTTACTAATCATTGCCCCGACACGTGGCCAAAAAAGAGGAGGCCTTAGCTTTTCAGATCTGCATGTTTCAGCATCCTGTGGAGTCTGAGGTGATTGAGGACGCATTAAACACTTCGTTCTCCCTCTCCTCAGAGACAGCACTGAAAACTCACATCTGCTGACTCTTAACTCTGCCCCTCTGCCACCAAACGTGCCAAAACACTGCCTATTTCCAAAACACTAGCTTAGGAATGTGAAGCTACAAGAAAATTAAATCAGTGCTCACTGACTGCATTCCAGCCTGAGTTATGCCACATTTGGGGATCCAAACAAGCACCAAGACACCAAATGCCAGACTCCCTAAGCTCTCCTCAGCTCCAAAATAAATACCTGATACGAGAAGACACGGGAGCTCACGTTCGCCTCTTCCCAATGCATATAAAAGTTTAAATATTGCCATTTCTTTGTGCGGTTGACGCTCTGCGTGGACACCCTGAGCTTAGTCCTTCCCGTTGCCACCATGGCAGGGCTGGCTTTCAGGCACGCATCCTGCAAGCATCTGCCAGCCCTCGTCACCCAGAAAAATTGTTCTACAAAGGCAGAGAAGAGGCACGCAGATTCCAGATAAGGCGAGGCTTTGAGGGGAAGCCTCTCCTTCCCCGTAATTAACAGGAGAGCACGTGACAGGGCAGGAGAAGAGTTGCTGGAAGTAAAAGTGACTGTCAGCTCGATGACGAAGGGATAAACCTACCAGGACGGTTCCCAGGCTGGAGCCATCCGGAGCCACAGGAAGATTGAGTTTTGGGAGTGATTTCCGAGAGGAAACATTCCTCTCCCAGTCTGCAGAAGGTTCAGCTCTCCGGCAAACCCTCATCTGCGTGTAGGAGGCAGAATTATGGACCTTGGCACTGAGGTTTCCCTGGTGGGTAGACCACGAGGGAAGGGATTGCTGCAGGGTTTCTTGCCTCATTCCGTAAGTGCCAGGTGCGACCGATTCCCAGCAGAAATAAAGTTCATGTGAATTTGCATCCAGTTAAAAGCAGAGCATAGCAATGAAGCAGAACCAAGACACTTCAACAGGTTATTCAAGAGGTTGGCAGAGGAGACGGCAAAAGAGAACTGTGAAGAAGCGAATCCCGTGAGTCCCGGGTTGAGCTGCCGAAAACATCCATCAAACCCAGCTTTGAAAAATCACCGTCCTGGTCTATGGTAACACACTGGGCAGTTCTGGAAAATCATTTCAGAAAAATTACCCACCAACAAAGGCTTTTTGTGTTCGCTGTGCCGAAGCACTGTATGAATTTCCTTTTACTGCAAATGTTCTCGTCTGATATAACAGTCTAGAAATGCAAATCAATGTTTCCCTCAACTGGTCACGAAGTGCAAATTCATCATCAGAAGGTATTTGTTTCTTATTTCAAAGTAGCTCGGGTTTATGCATGAATTTGTTTTGAAAGTTCAAGAGCAGTTATCATAGACTTTTTTATTTCAGGGTAACACAAATAAATCGTAAATGGGTTGTCTTTTAATTAGTGCAATCTATCTTTTCAGTTGGGAAAATTGTTCCAATTTAAATTATGTATATAATATAAAACCCCCAATAAAAATATTTAAACTTATATGAAATACCCTTCATTGTTTAAAAAAATCCCAATAAACTATGAAAATTTTTTCAATAAATACTGTCAATAGAATATTGTCCAGAAGGAACGGGGAAAAGTGAATCACGTTGCAAGAAATTATGAGGTTTTTTTCTGTACACACACAAATCTCCCTATTTGTATGTATTTAAGAATTTTATGTATTATTTCTATATAATCTTATTACTGATGGAGAGGAAATATTACTGATAGGAGAAGAAATAACTGTGCACTTGATAAAATAAAAGTTAAAGAGAAAAGATAGAAGTTCATCCTGAGAGAGAATGCCAACATCTTTCATTGACTTTTTCGGAAGTTCTGTTTAACGCATACTTTCAAAAAACTTTAGGTTAGTTGTGATATAAACTCTACCTGTTGCAGCTGGAAAAATAGATCAAACGAACGAAAAATGTAGGAAAAATCATTTGATGAATGAAGATGGGAAACCGCAATTGAAATCTTATGGGGATTAACATGCTTAAGCCTGCTTGTATGTAGCTTGAATTATGTCAGCATTTCCTCAAGGAAAAAAAAGAATGTTCTGTACACATACTTATATCTAATATACATTTAAAAATAAAACCAGGTGCACACTCTCTTCCTCACAGAATGAAAATTCCTCCTGCCAGTGTAGCAGGGAAGGCAAAAACATCTTTTACCACTTTTCTTCGTCTCCTACTTGTGCCTGTAAAACTGAGTTTTGTACCTGAGAAAAAAAATTAGATTTTGTCTCCTCTTCTTTTGAAATACTTTTTATTTTATACCTTTAATATTCCCCTTCATTTGGGTTCACTAATGAAAACTAGAAAATCATTCAGCATTCATTTGGGTAACTATTATATACACAGATGGATAAAAAAGGAGGGAGGACAAATTAATCTCATGGTCTACACCTTGCCATTGGACCACTCATACCGTAAAAAAGTTCTTTTCAGAATGACACCCAAGCAAACATCAATTACATTCTACGACACTGATGTTCGCAGAATATTTAGGAGTTAAAATCACAAACGTTTTTTTACAGCAAATCTTACTGATGCTGGTTTTCAACCTCATCGACTGCTGCCTTCCCAGAGCCCAAATGAACAAAGAACAACACAGAAAGCCAAGAGCCGCCTGTATTTTTTCCTCCTCAACAAACATCTCCTTGTATGACCTTCAAGCAGTGAGCCAAGCCTCATTTGCATATTAAATGAGGATAATGACAGACATTCTAGGAGTGCTGAGCTTCATCAGAATTTATGGTATCAATGCTCTTCCCAAAACAGTCATTAAAGACTGACTTTAGCAATGTTTGGATTATTTAAATATTAATGATTTGTTACTTTAAGGTGCCTCGATGTTGTAGAATAAACAACTGAACGGGGAAGGGAGCCCCTGGGGTAAGGAATGCTTCTCGTTATTAAAACTAAGTCATTACAGTCATTATCCCCACACTGTGCAGACGGGCAGAGATACAGCCCTATCTCACCTGGTAACACCACCAGGGAAAATCAAAGCTGTGATTTCCCCTTTCCTGGCTTAGAAATGTCCCCTCTGCAGTGGGTGACTGGCAGCACCCCCCAGCCTTTTTGTTCCCCCCAAGCCCACGGCAAAGCAAGAGATGTCGCAGGACACCTTGCTGCTGGCAGAGTCGCCGGCTCCCATCCCCAGTAAACGCTTCCCACCAGTCAGAAGGAATGGTCTCCCGTCCTACTGGCTTGCACAACCCTCCTAAGAAACTCCTCTCCCCCTTCTCTCTGCTGCAGTCCCTGTGAAACCCAGACCCATTCTGCACCCCCAGGCTCTGCAGAAAGACTTCCCCCGGTATCATAAACACACGTATGGATCTCAAATACCTACATCCCTCATGTCAATATGTCACGTGTGCATGTGACATCCTGAGGCACTCATTCAAGCAATATTTTCTAACAATTTTATCCAGAAAAGAGAGAAAAAAACCCTAAAAATACCCCAAACGCCAGGCCGTAAGGCTTCAGACACGTTGCTCAGGTGCTCCTTTAATTGATCCTGTGCCTGGGTCTGAACGTCTCATAGTGCGTGTGCCAAATTATAGGCACTAGAAGGACCTAGAGGAATCAATGGAATGCCTGTCATTAATTGTGACGGAAATGAATCAAAACAGCTGGTAAAAGCCTGAAGCGCATAGTATAATGCCTCTTCCCTCCTCAGGTATTTCACGTCACCCCGCAACGTGCAGAATTCACCTTCCTTTCTGGGGACAAAACATGAAGCAGCAGCCCATGTTGTCCCCAGATAGTCAGGTGGTGTACCTGGAACTGTTCTGTGCGTCCTCCAGTTGGATTCTCAGTTGTCTGTTGGGTGAATTCCCCGAAATCCATTTGTCCTGGAAAGTTTTAAGCTGGAAGAATCTCCCAGGGTGTAATCACAAAGCACCACCAGAGGAATTTGAAAATTGTCCTAAATGTGGAGGAAAACAATTATAGCAATTGGACTGGTGATGTACTTCCGAAATTTGGGTTGTGACTAACAGGCAGTGGAAGCACACGGAGAATTGCGTTGACTTCCCTGGGTCTCAGAAACAGTATAAAAGCGCTCACAACCCCACACTCCTCACACCGCTCCTCTTGGATTACTCTCCTCAGTGAACTTGGTAAGTTCAGATCCTTTTCTCCTAGAGATTCCTTTAGCTCGGGAACAAGTCCTTTACCAGCATTCTCTGATTCCTAATGACGGTAGAGGTAGTTTATCCATTATGCTTTTAAAGTTAAAAAGTAAAAAAAAAGCGGGGACATTGATGAATTCAGCTACTTTTGGTAAGATGTGAAGCCTAGGTAGAAGTTCTGTCTTCACGTGAGAGACAGCAACAGCTCTACTTCTTTGGCTTTTGGAATGGAGGGGAAATGTTCTTTTTCTACTTGGTGATACTTAACGCTGCAATTCGGGTTCGTGGGTAGAACTGTATATTCATTACGCAAAGTGGAAATGGCTTTTGGATGGAAAGATGTCGCAACATGGAGTATGGACAGGTCACCTGGATTGCTGTAGTCTCTTTGAAGTCAGTCTCTGGAGTTTTAGTCTCTGGAGCAGCTCTGATCCGCAGCAACAGAGGATTGAAACTTTAGCTCCTCACTGCACAGCAGGGTATTTTCAGTATTTGCTAGAACTGGGACTTACAAAACATGCGAATCAATGTTCCACAGGAAAAGGAATAGTTTCTTAAAACCAGGCAAAGAGGCTGCCTTTAATGAACTGGTCATATTGGGTATGAATGCTTCTGAGAACACTTTAAAACGTGGTGTGGGGTTCAGGTCCGGCATCAGGAGACCTCACACACGTGTCCTGAGCTGCAGACTGTCAGGATTGACCTCAGCTGGGAGCTGGGACACCCAACACAGACACATCCATTTGGATGTCTATCTGCAAACCAGTCGTCCCACATCCATAGTCCACAAATAAAGGGCATTATGAGGGTAGTGAGAGCCTGGCCCAGGTTTCCCCGAGAAGCTGTGGCTGCCCCATCCCTGCAGGGGTTCAAGGGCAGGTTGGAGGGGGCTTGGAGCCACTTGAGCTGGGGGGAGGTGTCCCTGCCCAGGGCAGGGGGTGGCACCAGATGGTCTTTAGGTTCCCTTCCAACCCAAACCATTCTGTGATTCTATGTTGAGGAGAAACTAAAGAATAGAAAGTGCATCTCAGGGTTGAATCTAACAAGGAGGAAGCACTTGGGAGGAAAAGGGCTGGATAAAATAGAAGCCAAAAATCACATCCAAAACCTGAGGGAACTGCTCAATATTTCTTTCCAATCCCACCACACTCATGCCACCAACCCACCTCCATGGCTGCTCCCTGCAAGCTGAGACTTTACCTGCTGCTTTCTTCCAGGTTCGCCCACCTCCCTCCACCACCCCAAGATGTCCTGCTGCTACCCTTGCTACAGCGTGTGCTACACCCCCTGCTACAGGACCGTCTGCCGCTCCCGGAGCTACAGCTACTGCAACCCCTGCACCTACAGCTGCTGCAGCCCCTGCACCTACACCTGCTGCAGCCCCTGCAACTACCGCAGCTACTACCGCCGCAGGTACAGCTGCGGAGACTGCTGCAGCACCCGCTACTACTACCCTTCCTGCTGCAGCTACAGCTACAGGTGCTGCTACCCTTGCTGCTAAACCCGGTGGCGATACCCCCACAAGAAGACCCGGCAAAGCAAAGATGAACGGCTCATCTCAGCGGTGATGTTTCCCGGAGCGCTGAGCCCCCGTGATGGCAACCAAAGTTCCTGAGAACGGGGAGCTTGGCTTCTCCCTCCAACTTCTTGGCTTTTGCATTTCTCTCGTTCTTTCTGTCTGCTCCTTCCTGCCTTTCCCAACTTAGGGGTTTCTCGCTTGACGTTCTCCTGCTTTTAAACCCCCTTGCACCCCTTCAGCAATGGGAACAATGACCTGCAGTTCGTTTGAAGCTTCTTACAGCTGCTGCAGCGGTGCTCGGGGACTTCTGCAAAATTAGCTTTTGTGTCATCTGCATTTTCAATAACTACTTCCAGTAAGGCGCTGCAGTGCTGTGTAATGGAGAAGTATTACAGCTGTCTCTCCTTTGATCTGGATTTACAAGGACCCAAAGGGTGAACAACACGGCTTCAACAAAAAGGAATGTTTTGTTCAGCACGGTGCAATGACTCACCTTCTGTAGCTCTTTCCAGTATCCCAAAACTATAATCTTTCTGTATCTGTGCCAACTCTTTTTCTTACTGCATTAAAAATTTTCTGCACGAAAAAATATTGGCGCTCCAATTGTCGTCTTTCCTCCAGCTCTGAATTCCTCAACACAGGAAGGACATGGACCTGTTGTAATGGGTCCAGCAGAGGGCCAGTAAAATCCTCAGAGAGCTGGAGCCCCTCTCCTGTGAAAACAAGCTGAGAGACTTGGGGGGGTTCAGCCTGGAGAAGAAAAGGCTCTGGGAAGACCTTGGAGCCCCTTCCAGTCCCTCCAGGGGCTCCAGGAAAGCTGGGGGGGACTCTTGATGAGGGAGGGGAGCCATGGGACAAGGGTTTGAAGGTGAAAGAGGGGAGATGGAGCTGAGATGTGGGGAAGAAGTTGTTTGGTGTGAGGGTGGTGAGAGCCTGGCTCAGGTTTCCCCGGGAAACTGTGGCTGCCCCATCCCTGGAGGGGTTGAAGGGCAGGTTGGAGGGGGCTTGGAGCCCCCTGGGCTGGTGGGAGGTGTCCCTGACCAGGGCAGGGAGGTTGGAACTAAATGATGTTTAAAGTCCCTTCCAAATCTAACCATTCTGTGATTTTCTGCCCCTCATTTACAAGAATATACTGAGTTGTGGCATCCTGAAGGGACTTTGTGTTCCTAGTGCTGGCAGAGCACTTCATACCCCCTGTGCCTGAAAATATATTCTTTTCTTCCCTTCTAACCCTCAGAAATTTGGGAAAGGCCACAATTCCTCCCTTTACTAAACTGAAAATATTACCAGACTGAACATTAATATGTTTCAGCATAATAGGGCTGTAATAGTCTTTATTATTATGTTTTAAAATGGAAAAAAATTAGTCCCAGGTCTCTATAGAGAGTCCATAAAAATGTTCAAGAGTAGAATACTGCCCTATTCCTGGAAACCAAATGCAATTGTTCTTGTTCCAGAGTCACAATTTTCTACCACATTCCAATTTAACAGACAAATTTCATTACCAGCCAGTGGAACATAAGAAAAAATGAAGGCCTATGTTAAAAGCAACGGGGGAAAGCATCAAGGAGGAGGCGGTGGCTTTTCCCGTCTTGGTGTTGGCCTTGAAAACTCAAAACACTGCCTTGATCTTCCACTCAGACACCAGTGGAACAAAATCCATTCCTACAGGTGTGGTTTAATAATTCACTAAATCCAGGGACTAAAAGCTAGCAGACAAAAAGAAAAGAGGGAAGAAAAGAGAGGCAAATAGACCTTAAAATAAAAATATAGCAAAACGGTACTCAGTCTCCCCAGGGTGTTTTGGTAGCTCTTGTCTGCCAGCTGCCCCTGGCCAGGGAAGCAGTGAGAAAGCACCATCATCTTCCTCCCCATACAACCACAGCCTCTTGGTTGTAGAGCCAAAAGGTTCTTCAGCCTCTACCCATAATATTCAGGGGGAGGAAAAGTCAGTAAAAATCAGATGTGACTCTGCTTCCTTCCAAAACTAGGAAGGGCTCTGACCACGCTTCCCTGAACTGCCTTGGAGGTGCTGGCCACTGGATATCCATTTCTCCCACCAAATTATTTATTTACATCCCAAAAGGCAAATTCCTCCCACTTCTCCACCAGGGAACTCCTAACCTTTCAACCCCGGTATCTCCAGGTCTCTTCCAACCTGGACTGTTCTATGATAATATGCAAGACAGGAAATTCAAAATCCTTTTTAAAATGAAAAACCTGATGAGCCCAGATGTTCACAGTTGCCTATGACCTCTCCACCAGCAGATCATAGCAGGGGATGGATCACGTCCTAATCACGCCACACCAGCCCAACAGCAGCACTGAATTATTCTAAATGAACGTCAACTCGCAACACACTGAGCCAAAGCCTAGAGTTGTAGAAACGTGCACAACCAGAGGTAGAGCTGAACTTTCCTGCAGCTGCAAAAGCCCGTGTTTCTCAGCGTGAGGAGGGCAAGTCCCTACAGGCAAATCCTTGAGTACACAGAGTCAAACAACTTTGTCACCCACAAGGCTATTGACTTCACCGTATTTAAGGAAATGCACGTGAGAAAGAAAACCAGAAATACAGTATTGATGCAGCATTTTTTTTAATGAGTGAAGGGCAGGTTAAAAAGCATACAGAACTGAAAGACTACATTCCAAGAGACACCTTACACCCCACCTATACTGTTCAGACATAATGTTTTTCTACACCGTTCCAAAGACACAAAAGGCAGTTTGTGAAGAACCACAGGATGGAGGAGAAGAAACCTTTTGATCCAGGGGAGAGTTTGGGTGGCGAGGAAGCTGACACACAGCAGAATCAAGACCAATCGTTGCTGCAAGCACTTCAGGAGCAGCGCAGAGCACCCAATGCCTCCGCGGGAGGTGGCCGCTGTCACCAGGGCACTGCACATCAGGGACCACTGCTGCTGAGATCCCCTGTCAATCCGTGCTCGCCAGGCCTGGGTTGATCTTCATTTCAAGGGTGTCCTCGCTGGGTTTAGCAGGGGTAGCAGCTCCCATAGCCGAACCTTTGGCCGTATCGTGAACTGAAGGGGTAGCCGTAGCGGCTGGAGTAAAAGCCTGGGTAGCCATAGTAGTCCCCAGAGCCATAGAAGCCCCTATAGCCGCCGTACAGGCCCCCAAAGCCGTAGCAGTCCCCAGAGCCATAAATGCCCCGGTAACCGTACAGGCCACTGTAGCCGTACCGGTCACCAAAGCCGTAAAGGCCCCGGTAGCCGTAGAGGCCCCCATAGCCCCGGTAGCCAGAAGGGCTCCCACAGTCGTAGCCCCGGTAGCCATACAGGCCCCCGTAATTGCAGGGAGAATAGCAGTCATCCTCGCACTGGCCTTGGAGGAAAGTCATCTTTCTGCGATGGAGGTAAACCTGAAAGGCAGCAGCGGGGAGGAAAGCAAAAGGAATAAATACTTCCAAGGACAGTAACAGTTTCAGAGACCACATAATTCTTCACTGGCCCCAGGAAGGGCAGAAACAACATTATAATCAAATTCTTCAGCTCCTTATTACATCCCTTTCCTTTGATTTTTTTTTTTCATTTACCCACTCTTTTTAACTTTTTTTTTTTTTTTCCCTTGCTTACTGAGATAGATTAAGGCACTGTGGAACATACTTGCTACAGATCAAAACATCCTTGCTAGTGTTTCAGGATTTTTCTTAAAGAATGTTGTTAGGAGTTAAAAATCTCATATTTATTTTAGGCTATCGGCTTTGCATAGAGCTCCACATTCCTAAATCCTTCAAGAAAGCTTGAAGAGTCTGACGTTTGCCATGGTAACACACTTCAGCTTTTGGGTCCATCGCTCCAAGCCCTATTTCAGCAATTTACACCAGTTTTGGCATCTGGAAACGCTGACAGCGCACATAAGCAGCTGCAGAGCGTTGGCACAAGTGAGAACATCTGCTGTCTTGCCAAACAGACCTGAAGACACCCCTTAAAATAAAAGAGATCGATGGAAGACCCCACACACACACACTGAGTGCCCTGGTGGGGAAAGCCTTCTCCAGCTCTGCTGGAAGCAGCTCTGCAGAGGTACCAGCCAAGGAGCCGTATGGGGGAGCCGGACACCCCAGGTACCCAAGAGGACCGGGAAGAGTTTCAGCCCCAGCTTTCTAAAGCCACGAGTTCCAGGCTCAGGTGCAAGTCAGAGAGAAAGAGACCTTACATTTCAGAGAAGCCATAATCCCCTTGTAAACCATTAAACAGCAATTTCTATCCCTTACTGAGAGACCAGGCAGAGAAGACTTACCGAGTTCACCAGGAGAAGGGAGGTGAGAGAGCTGATGAGGAGCCTGGAGCTCCAAGCCCTTTTTATACAGGTTCTTTGCCTGCCCGGCTTATCTAAGACGTCCTGTGTATTCAAAATGTTTGCAGCCTTATTGGTTGAAAAACAAATTTGCCTGTACACGTCATATCTTCAATTAATATAATTTTCTTCATTGTTTGGGATTATTAGTGTGTTCCCAGCCTCCCATATGTCACATATATTACAGGTTTCTTTCATCTTAAAATTTTCTGGGCCAACTGCATTCCTGATACCATTTCATTGTCTTCACCGTCAAAACTGAAGTTTATTTTTCTATTCTACAGAAGTGTTTCCAAGTTCCCAAAGCCATTGGAGGGAGAGAAATTTGAAGTAAAAGAGGAAAACTTGCCCACACCTTTGAAAATACCCGTTCTTCACCAGAAATTCTGCTGGACCAGGGTCCAGGCTTCCCATTTACAGGAAATGCAAACACCTTTTTAGGTATTTTTTACTAAACTAAGCAGCAACTTCAGGAAACACGACCAGCACGAACTACAAATAAATCCTAATTGTGTTCCTCCCTCCAAAGTGTTCAGGGTGAATAAAAGTTGTGCTGCTGCAGGAGCAGAAGGAATGTTTTCAGCAGAAATATGACTACGGCACTGCTTGCGGTTTAGTTCATGAGGGCTTGACCACGAGTTCAGCGTAAGAAAGTGGAGAAAGTCAGTACAAACTTGGGCTGGAAAATAAGAAAACCCAAGAGTTTAGTGAGATTTACTACATGCTGGTTTCCAAGGAGCCATATTACTCTTTTCTTTGCAAAGAATCAACCACACATATCAAACACAGTGCAATAGCCAGGAAATGCTGGAGTTTGCTGCAAAACTCCTTGTATGACCTTCACCTAATTTCTGGCATTAATTTGAATATAAAATAAGGGTAATAATGAGCAAGCAGGATGTTGAGACTTCCTCAGAATTTTGAATACCAAAGCACTTCATAAACACTCATTAATGTTTTCAATTTGCAAAGTGTTGCACTATTTAAATATTAATAGTTTGTCACCGAAAGACACCCCCAGATTTAATAATATGGTCAATTACAAGACACATCAAGCTCTCGTGTCTCTAAGTCCTAATAAGGTAAAGCATTATGTTCTATGAAAGCAAAAAATCTGTTAAAAAACCCCTCTTCTAAAATAGGAAGAAATATTTGGGAACTTGTATGAAGCAGCTGAGAAATTGCTGCCAAATCGCTGTTGCAGAACCTGAGACCTAAAAAAAAAATTAAAAAAATAAAAAAAAAAAAAATCAAGCAAAGCTGCTGGCAGGAGATCTCCACCAGCAGCAGAGCACAGACAGGTCATCATGATGCTGAACAGAAGGGCTACTACACTTCGGCACACCAAAGACAAGCCTACTCCTTTACTCCCCTACGCGTTGCACCAGAGATGCAAAAGCCAAGCAAATGGAGTACCTCCAAGGAGATTGCGCAACCAGTAATGGTCTAAATATCTTCCAAAATTATTCCTATCCGTCCAACTACAAAAGAATTCCGTGCAATTTTACTAGAAATTGGCTGAGCCCATTTCTTCTTGTTTTAAGATGAAAGAAATTCTGAAGGTATTACACGTGTGTCATACCGTCGAACTTTGAAAATATGAAAATCATGGACTCCAATTACGCCAATTGGTGGAATAATGCACGCAACAAGATAGGTTGTATAACTAACACCCCGGTTTTGGAAGGTATATATACGGACCCACAGCTCCAAAGTTCTATCCACTTCTCTCCAGCTATTCCCCTTGGTGAACCAGGTAAGTCAAGACTGACTTTACTCTCTGATATACCTATATTTGTGTGTATATATGTCTATGTGTCTGTCTGTATAAATAATTCTCCGTGTGCATGGACATACATGAAAAAGGCACGGGTGCATATTTATATATGACATATGGAACATCTGTCTATATGTACAGATGTTCTGTAAGAATTTTTTTGACATTTTGGAGCTAATTGCAGGCATAAAATTCCCTGCAACATCAAGGAATTCCATCATGGAAACTTTTTTTTGCTCTTCTTTAAAGATTAAAAATGTTATAAAACATCCCACGCTGAGCGGCAGCGCTACGGGTCGTAAGGGGATGCATGTGATAGGCTGTGGGACTCATCCAAACAAGCCTCAGTGTCTGAACTAGTGTAGTTTTTGTGAACGTATTCAAATGTCTACAACTTTTGGAGTGGGAAAGTTCAGTTCCCAGTTGGTAAAACCCGGTTTTTTTTTTTTAATGTAGAATCAGCCATTTTCAAAAAGTGAGGGGGGAAAAAAAAAAAATAGAAGAGTTGTTTGAGATTCAGGAGATAAAAAAAATAAATGAGGTAGTTACGAGGATGAAAAAGACCTGCAGGAGGGAGGGAGGGAGGGAGTTGCATTTCTTCAACTCTGTCCAAGCTTCGAGCCTTTTCCTCTCACTCACAGCACCCCACAAACTCCCCCGGCTTCTTTGTATGTGTTTCAGGTTTACCCCCCTCAACGAACCATGACTTTCTACAGGGACCTCTATGACGATGGGTTCTACCCACAATATGGCTATGAAGACCTCTACGGTTTTGGAGGCCTGAATGGCTTCCGATTCGGTAGCCCATATGGCTACTACCGGGACCAGTACCGATACGGGAGCCCATATGGCTTCAGAAGCTTTGGGAACCTGTATGGGAACAGAGGCTTGACCGGTTACGGGGGCTACTACGGGAATGGGGATCTGTACGGATTTGGGTACGGCTACCCCTTCTTCTCTCGTTTCGGGAACAGATACAACTATTGAAGCTGCTACCCATGTGGAACCAGCAGAAATAGCACCCAAGGAATGAAATTCAGGACACGGATTCACGGCTAAGGTCATGGTGCTGAGAAATGCCGAGCACCTGTGCCACTGGCTGAGCTCAGTGGGACACGTGGGTGCCAGGCTGTGTAAGACTACCCTGTATGTAACCCCTCTCTAACATCTCCTGTCTCTTCAACTGTTACTCTAAAGGGCAACTTGAATTCCAGCAAGCACTGAGGTATCTTCACAGCATGTTGATTGAGTAAAGCAAGACTTTCAGGTGTGGGTAAAGTGCCTTCTAAGTTATCTCATGGCCGCTCTATATCACCGTAGTAACAGGAGTTTCTGCAACCACCATGAACAAGTCCACTTTGCTCAGCTATAAACTTCACCAAAGATGACACCTCGTAGGGAAGCTCCTGCTGGATATCCACGCTGTGCCTCATCCAGCAGTCATTTACAACCAGCTCTGCAGGCAAGAAACACGTCTGGACTATCAAACTCCACCATTTCCACGAGGAGGGGGCATCGTCCAGCATCGGGCACACTCTGCTTGCTGAAGACCCTTTTGTAGAACTGCAGGATTATTCTTTCTGTTTCTCACTGTTTCTCATTTTCATTAAAATTACTCTGTTCAATAGTACTGGATGTCCAGTCTTTTCCTTTTGTTCGTGTTCGTGTGCCGCTGTAAAGGGATGAGCGGCGCTCCCACTCTAACAAACCGTACAAGAGGGAGATCTAGACTCCAGATGTTAGAGAGTTTCACCACATCTCCGTGCAAAATGCTCCAGCCCAGACTCATTTCCCAGAGCAGGAATAGGTTTTACCTCATTTCAACTACCCTGTGACCTGGGTTGACATAAATACTTCTCCAGGAAAGGGCAGCCCCTGACTGCCTGTGTTACCAAAACGCTCCTGGAGCAAGATGGGGTTTGTGCTTGAAAAATAACTTTCCAAAGCAAGAGACCTTCATGGGATGCCCAGGAAAGCTACCAATGACACTCAAGGTTAAAGACACCTAAGAGAAAAGACCACAGGCAACCAAGTCATGACCATCTGCTGGTGAGAACATCTCCTTTGCAAACTGAACAGCCAGGTTCTTCAGGGAGTTCCTGTCAGCCTCTACTGTGTCACTTTAGGAGACTGAGTAGTCCTGATTTAGATTTAAAATATGGAAGATTATAATCTGGCAGAGAACAAGGTGGTTCAACAAGCATAGCCCAAACAAAACTGTGCAGATCCCATGCAAGCCCAGTTATACATCAAAGACATCACCAGGAGTCAAAGATATTGTTGCCAAAGTGACTGTGAGGGGGCATCTCAGGGCTGATTTCCCAGAGATACCAGAGATGGCTACCCCTTCTCTTCTTGTGGTGGCCACCTGCACAAGCATTTGTGCATTCCTCAGCTGACAGAATGAAGTGGAGGAAAGGGTCAAGGAAATAACTAGAGGAGCAGATTGGAGAAGCATTTTCATAGGCAGCAAACCAGGGGTAGCAGAATAGTCCCAGAGATGTAAATGCCCTTCCTCCAACCCATTTTTTTCCACATTCCACGTCATTGCTTCCACTGAAACCATTTGACCTTGAACTGGCCTGGAGGAGGTGATGAGCCCCACAGATCCATTTCCTTGTCTGGGAAGGAGCAGCCACAGCCAGGAGATGGGCTTGGTCTGCTGCCTCGTTGCTCAGAGCTCACCCTTTCGTGTCCTAGTTTGAGGAAGGCAGAGCCAGATCAGGATGCCCCAGGAAGAGGGTAAGGGCAGCAACCTCCACCCAAGCCTCCTCGCAGGGCACAGCCGGCAGTAAATCAGTACAGCCCTTTGAACCTAGCAAAGCTATTAAGGCATCTTTTGTAATCCTTCTGCTGACTGCTGTCAGCAGCAACAAGGGCTGGGTCCCCCCAGGAAAACATTAGGAAACAGGAGAGTCTCCCCCCACAATAAATTCAGCTTCTGTCCCTCAAACACCCTCTGGCACGCAAGGCTTTTCCCACCTGCGTGAATGGTGCAGAAGGGCTCAGGAAGAGAGCCAGAATAAAACACGGAAAGCCAAAGATTTGGGTGAAATTCTCCACCTGCCCAAGGTCCTTTTGAGCCCAATATCAGGCCCCTGTCCATGTTTGCCAATGTTTCTTCCTGCCACCACATACCATCCAGCTCATGACCAGAGGCACTATCCCTTCCAACAGCGGGTGCAATCACCTCCCAATGCCTGGGGAACATCCCCCACAGGCTGCCAGCCCCAGCCTTCCCAGACCTGTCACCTCCCTCCACCACACTGTCCCAGAACCACCTGGGCACCGCCTCCCTCCCCTGATTGCTCTGAAGATGCCACCACTCTAGTTCCAACTCCAGCTCTGTGCAGAGCTTTGAGGGTGCCCCGATGCCCCTTCGTTGCGGCCTCCCAGCTAAGCAGCATCAGCTTTCCCTTGGTCTTCTCCCATTTCAGGGATCCAGGACACGACCAAGACCTCCTGCACCCTACTGCAGGTCCACCTTACAGAGCAAAGATGATCAAGGGAACGGAATACCTCTCTGATGAGGAAACGTTGAGGGACCTGGAGAAAAGAAGACTGAGTGGGAATCTCACTGATGCCAAGCAATAGCTAAAGGGCAGGGGGCAAGAAGATGGGGTTAGTCTTTTCTCAGTGGTGCCCAGGGACAAGACAAGGGTCAACAGGCACAAACTGGGACACAGAAAATTCCATCTGAACATGAAAAACTTCTTTCTTTTGAGGGTGCCAGAGCCCTGGAACAGGCTGCCCAGAGAGGTTGTGGAGTCTCTTTCTCTGGAGCAATTCCAGACCCACCTGGACACATTCCTGTCCAGCCTGCTCTGGGTAAACCTTCTTTGGCTGGAGATTGGACTGGATGCTCTCTGAAGGCCCTTTCCAACCCCTACAATTTGTGAAACATTGAAGCCCAACCACCAAAGGGGGAGGGAAAAACAATTTCCCATCCCAGGTGCCCCTAACACAAGGCTCTCAAGCCTTTAATTTACCAAAAAGGGACTGGATCATTTTATTTCCTATTCATTCTTGAATCACCCTGATGTTCTTGAAGTCACAAACCCGGTCTGGACCCAGACCACTCCATGGCCTCCCTAGCATCAGGGGACAGCACTGGTGTTTGTTTCCCATGGATCCATCCTAACACCTCAGAAGGCTCTGAGTTTCTCCTACACCTGTTCAGTGTAGAGCACTTTTTCTGTTTCATAGGGTTTTACGCCCTAAGGCTTAAGAAAAGTTGGATGATTAGAGGAACTTTGTGCCTGCCTAGGAGATATTATCATAATAGATGAGAGATGGTTAATTTAGCTAACAGAAAACTAACTCCTGTAATTTCATTTAAAGTCCTGTGTGCCAGTCTGAAGCAGGATGTATTTACTGCATGCATGTGGGAAATTACCAATTTAAATGCACCTCGTGAACAGCCCACACACGAGGCATGCTGCAGGACATGCCTCCAGCAGGAAAATTCACTGCAAGAGCCAGAATCATTCTTAAAGAGTAAACTTAGCCCAAACAAGAAATCAGGCCCCTGATCATTGTTGACTGTTGCACAAACCGGGATAGACCATTTCTCAAAATAGTTATTAAAGGCTGCGATATTATAACAGAACCTTTTAAGAGACGGAAAAGTGGACAAAGAGGTAAAATGACCTCACTGGAAGCAAAACGGGAAACAAGAAGCAATTCAAAATTGACCACATTCAGATGATCCCATAACGCAATTATGAACCCAAGAGACATTAACAAATGCTGTTACTACCTTAAAAAGACATTGGCAGCTTCTTAGGGAGACACTTGGTACCTTCAGTCCTCTGAAAGCCTCAGCGCATTTCACATGAACGCTCTATCAAAATGAGTATCCCAAGAGTAGCTTTTATATCAAAGTGGATAAAAGGTGTGTTATAAATAGCTCTGAAAAAATTCCACTGGCAAAGTTTCTTAATTTCACCACAAAACACCCAGCACCAGGAGCTGCAAGTCTCAACTTAATGCAACTTGAGCGGCCTCAATAAGAAACTTCAGTTCGTTTCCAAATATGCCGTTAGCGTAACCATAAAGATTCCCTCAGCTGGCTTTTGAGGTTTGGGGGATTTCTCTTTCCTCGGGAAGGATTTCTGTGGTGAGGATCTGGTTGAATCACTCCGAGCCTTGCCAACAGTAAATTACACACCATTACAATGCCTGGTCACTATGTTTCCCTTACACATTAGGGATCATAATTCTCCAAAGAGTGGCTGCTATGAAATAACCCAATGTTCTCACGTCAGCTTTGCGATACTGGATTATACAGTTTCCGTAACAGAGTATTATAACGTTTCAAACACACGCAGCAGCATGGAAAAGCTCGTGAAATGTTTGGTATCAATATATTCCTGAAGAAATTCCAAATTCCATGAACAAACATTATGGTAAAACATTGAGTGGAGCAGTAAGGCCAGAAAATTCATTTTTACACTCCAAAAAAACCCCCAAAAAGCCAAAAAAACCCCACACACACTTGGCTTCAGATTCACCTTAGTAATACCAGCTCTCCGAGTGTTGTCCCAAACCTGGGTTCTTCCCCCAGTGCGCAAAAGCCCACAGACACACAGAATCAAGGTATTTGTTTTATTCCAGTTCTGCTCAGAAAAGGGTGATAGTTTGAGAAATAAGTAGTGTCTTATATGCCAAATAATAAAGAAACTGCAGTACAGGATTGGTCATTCTTCACCCCTAACTTTATATACAAAAGTAGAAATTTACTATTCTATTCTCTCTAGACTCCTGCTGGCCTTGAGATCTTTCTGGCATCACCACTGCCCACCCTGGGGGCCATGTCTTCTTCCACCCCCATTCACCAACTGGTTGCAAAACCTGGGATTTTTTGTGACTGTTAACCCTTTTCTTTCAATAGAAACATGCTCTGATGGGTCTTGTCCGGGTGGGGAGGCTGAGCCTGAGGACACCACATAACACCCCCCCATGCCAGAAAAAGCCAATACTGAGGAAAAAGTTACACAGAGCTGAGACCAGGAACAAGGAAAGCCAAGATGTGGGCGACAGTTTGATGATGGGAACAGCTACAGCACCAAAGATGCTGTGGAAAGGAGATGCACACAGAGCCCACCACCAAATCTCTCAAGATGACCATTGTCCCGAAGCAGAGCGATAGGATCAGCTCAGCGCAGCAGGACAAAGGCACCTGAATTAGGAGGAGTGGAGGGGAACACAGCCATGCACACACACTTAGAGGCCAATAACATGTTTAATGAGACAGCAGCAGATCATACAGAGGCGAGATTATATAGTACAGATTACAAATTGCCCACAACCTGTGGTTTGACGCAAGATGATTCATGTAATAACCGATGCTGCTCCCCTGGTGCAGCTTGGGGTTGATAATCAGCCCTGATGCGCAGAGCACAAGCTGATTGACTCCAGGGTCCATTTTTTAAATACATCAGTAGCCACAGAGAGAGACTACCAAGGGATCTAAAATGGGTATCATACCAGATCCCTTCACGTCGCCACAGCAATACCCACAAACCCCCAAGAATTAGCGATAGAAGACCACATCACCTAAGTCTTTCTAAGTCCTTTCTTAGGACATTAGAAAAAGAAAATCAGGAAGAGAAACTTGAGAGGGAAGTAAATGGAATTTTCAAAAGATCCAAGCTTCTACAGATGCATTTGATAGCAGCCCCAGGTGCTCAGCCCTTCCTAAACACTGTGCCCTGCAGCTCAGCCACATATCTACATCCTTCTTGTCATCTCCTGGACATTCCTCTTTCAGCAGTAGCTCTTGCAAGGTTTAGCACGGTCTGCAGCTTCCAACGGGGTACCCACGTCTCCATCTGGCCCCGCCATAGACATGCGAGCCCCCAGGAACGCTGGCACCATGGAAGCCGGTTCCAACTTCAGGGGCTCCTGCAGATCCCACGACGCTCTGCTGGGGGAAGGTGCTGAGGATGGGACCAGGGAAGGTCACAACCACTGGTGGAGGGTAGATGACCACCGTGGAGTCTGGACACTGCTGAACACAGGGCTCGTTGCAGCTGTCAGCGATGGGCTGTGGCACGACCACCCCACATGGGGAGGCACTGCCATCAGTGCATGGGCTCAAGGAGTGCACCATTTGCCAGGGATTGTTGATCTGAAGTGCAAGGAAATAGCATAAAAACATGGCACACATTCTTTTCAGCTTCACAATCAAACATTACAGTAGAAGAGTACCAACACGCAGGAGGGAAAAGCAGAATTTTCATAGCTCAGCTCCTAGGAAACACCTACAAATTTCATACTGAGCACAACATCTGGAAATGAGTTTTCATGAAAAGTTTGATCTCATCATCCAGATGTGCTTTTACCAAAGCCAATAGCTGAACAGTCACAAGTAGATTAATTTACAATCAAGAAAACTCCAGACTGATATCAGACGGTTGGTACGTGATTAACCCTGACTAAAAACTACAAACAAAGGCTTTGTTAGAAAGAAGACTTCGGGTGGAACTTACCTACTTCACAAGAGAAGACAAGAGAAATGGTCCTACAAGATGTGATGTTGAGCCCTTTTATACTCGCCCTGGGACTGCCCAACACATGAATCACTGATGTGTATAACACCCTAATCGATTACTACGCACATTTCTTTCAAGGCTTAACTTTGCTAATGAATGTCAATTGTTCGAAATAAATCGCACTTGGTAATTATTAGTTTGTCCTCCTGCTCCACGTGACCTGTACTTTATTGCCTTACAGCCTCTGCTGTTTCAAAACTTTATATAGAGGGGACACCCTGCCTAGGCATGTTGGGGAAAGACAAAAGTATTTATATGGTTCATCTTGACGTTCTCCATGAATAGACTTGTTCCTGGGCAGGTGGTAAACAGCCAATTGCTTGGAAGATTATGTACTGGACTCAACCCAGGAGAAGTTGCCAAAGTGTGGGATAGCTTGTGTTCTTGGCCTAAGGGTAGTTAAGATCATGGTTTTGCAGCGGAATTGGGCTAAGTCAAAGTCCAGCCAAAGCTCTAGCACACTGCATAAATCCTGAATTTTATAGAGTTGTGTATCCAAGTAAGCCAGTGCAGCTCTTCCAATTAAACACCAAGAGCGCGTTTCTTTAAACATACAAGCTTTGACGGTGAAAAAAGAATAATGCCATATTATATATGAAATTAAATGACCCATGCCATCAGGCTATAAATCATGACCTGATTTGAGCAATGGTAAAAAGGCACTAAATAAGATGGGGCTTATGCAAGACCTTGTCAGGCATTTTTCACAGTGAGTTGTTTCTTCAATAAAGGGACACCTCAAGCTATTATAATAATAACGCCTGTTGCACATGTAGAAAGACAAGAATTTGGCATTTTGGAAGACAAATCGCTGATGAATTGCAACTGCCACCATGGGGTTATCATCCATGGTAAGGAGGAGCATGAGGTGGTGGCTTTCTGACACTCAGCAGTAGAGTCAGCAAGAGATGCCAAGGGTAGCAGTGGTGTGTGCCACACACACTCCCACAGAATGATATGGGGTTGGAAGGGACCTCTGGAGATCATCCAGTCCAACCCCCTGTCCAAGTTGGTGCTCCTAAAGCAGGTCCCACAGGAACATGTCTAGGCAGGGTCTGAATGTTTCCAGAGACAGAGACTCCCCCGCCTCTCTGGGCAGCCTCTGCCAGGGCTCTGCCACCCTCACAGGGAAGAAGTTCCTTCTCAGGTTGAGATGGAACTTCTTATGGTCCAGTTTGTGCCTGTTCCCTCTTGTTCTTTCACTGGGCACCACTGGAGAAAGCCTGGCCCCATCCTCCTGACACCCCCCTTGAAGTATTTCTAGGTGTTGATCAGATCCCTCTCAGCCTTCTCTTCTCCAGACTAAAAAGCCCCAAGTCCCTCATCCTTTCCTCAGCAGAGATGCTCCAGGCCCCTCAGTATCTTCATAGCCCTTTGCTGTCCACTCTCCAGCAGTTCCCTGTCCTTCTGGAACTGGGGAGCCTAGAACTGGTCCCAGTGCTCCAGCTGGGGCCTCAAGAGAGCAGAGTAGAAGGAGGTAACAACTGGAGGTAGAAACTTGTCCATTCCTATTTACACTTATTTTTATTTGAAAACAAAGGTATTTTTCACTTCTGTGGTAACAGAGAGGGCTTGTTTGGGCTGTCTGTTACAGTAAACCTCACCTCAAAAGCCTCTCTCTCTCCCAGCAGCAGCGTGTTCTTGCAAGGAAAAGCCCTCCTTTGGTGGAGTTAGGAGTGGATGCGTTAGCACTACAGAACAAAGTTTACCGTCTCCAAGGAATCTCAGGGAAAAATCAAAAATATCATCAGATTGGCAGCAAAAGGACTTTGAAGAGCAGGACTAGACCTCAGTGCATTATACACTACTGCAGAGTAAAAATCACAATCAAGATTACCACAGCGATGGGAAATGGCTGGAATGTTTTCCTGCTTTAATTGCCTGCAGAGATTTATCTTCATAGTGTCATAGCGTTTGAGGATTACATAAGATATTCACAATTCCTTTAGAAAATTGGCTGCGAATTGCAACATACGCCTTTATCTCAGCTTAGTCTGGGTTGCAATTTATCCCTACAGTAATTCCTCAAAAACATTGGAATTAAATATGTAATTGCTATTTTCAAGTTAGTCAGCTGAAGAGGCAACTAAATGTTAAAAGTCTTGTTTTAGTAATGCATTAATAAATCTGCCTGGAAAAGCCAAGAGCTTCATTCCAATGTGAGAGGGACCCACAGTGATGGGACTGGTTTTCTTCTCTGCTGTGGCTTGTTTGGGGTTCACATGACTGCAGGGCCCCTTTATCTGAACATAGATGTTAGCAACACCTACAGAAGGCACCTCAGCACTCTCTGAAAACATTTTCAAAGCACATCGTAAAAGCTAATTAGTGTTCTACACAACTGATGGTGTCAGACACATTCTTGTTTTTTTATAACAAGATCATTACAAACGCCAGCTCAAGCGATGCTGGAGAAGACAAGGCAATAGAAGTGATGAGTCAAGGAGGGAACTGCAGCCAGAACTCGGTACCTAAAGAGCGTGTCCACAAGGAAGTGATGCCACAAAGCAGAGTACATGTCAGCTCGATTTACTGGTTAAAACAAGCTTAAGAATCAAATTCCAGCACCTTAAACGTGAAAGATACCAAACACAATGATCACCATCTTTGTGTCCATCGGGAGACGGGAAGAACATCCGAGCTGCAGACAATCCATCAAGCTTCAAGCACTCGAAGCACTGACAGGACACGTTTATTCTGCATTTAACTGAAATGTTAAAGTCTTTCGAAGAATCAACCAATTGACCAACCAAGTCTGATCAAATCAAGGTGCCTGTAGGACCACAGCTGCCTGCATAAAGTCCTGCCCCCATAACCAGCTTTTAAATCCTTGGCAAAGCCGTGATCCTTTGTAAGTTCAGCTACGCCAGTTCCCAAGCAGATTTCAATTTGTCCCGGGACAAGCCCTGGACACAGCCCTGAGTTTTACACCCCACCAAAGCAGCATGGCCTTGACTGCACATCTTCCCCTGACTTTCTTCCCACCCATAAAAACAAACACCCCCCTTCTCCCCCCAAACCAAAACACCCTAATGCAAAGCCTAATAAAACCAGGGAATGACTCTTATTAAGTTTGAAGAGCATTAGATCAGCCATACAATGAGTGCCGGGGCTTTGGGTACATCTCTCCCAGCCTCGCAAACCCAAATTCCTCTCTGAATTTAAATGACAAAAGGGGAAAAAATGAGTAAGGACATCACTGCCCACTCCTCCCCACTTCTTCCTGGTTGTCCAGCTGCTACCAGCAGCTTTAAGAGGAGAGGGATGGATTTCTGTACTTAACTAATGAGGTCAATGGAATAAAAGGCAGCTTTTGATTCTCCCATAAAGATTTTAAATGGAAAGAACCTGCAGGGTGTGAGGTGCATTGTGTGGTATTTGGGAATAACAATATACCAGTCACCAGTGAGTAAAATAAGTACAGCCAATGAAGTTGCGTATGAACAAATTCCCTCCTGTATTAACTGGGATTTGATCCACAGCAGCTCAGGTTTTCCACGCAGTCTAAAAACCATATAAACCCATGCATTTCCAAGCTTTCAGTCCAGTTCTCACCCTCTGCTGGGAGCTTGGTAAGTTATTTGCCTATTTTTATTTCAAACTAGCAAAATAACCTTTGGTTGGCGCTTTGAACTTGAATCTAGACCCTGCAGAAATTCTCTGATGCCGCAAATTAATGGTGGTGGTTGTTTTATTTATTTTTTTTAAAGTATCTTTCTTTGGTATTGCCTTTTTTTCTGACAGGCAGAGAGCAACGCAGGCTTTTAAAGCCAAGCCTGAGATTCAAGGAAGCTCACCCAATTTGGGATGTGATTTCTACTTTGATCTGGCCATTTAGGTACCTTTGTCTTTAATTTGTTTTGACAAAAACCCAACAAAACAACCGAATTCTAGATTTCTCCTATATTAGCAGCCATTTATTTTAGTAATTCAAGTAACTATCTCTATTGGCAGCTGACCTTTATCAATCTAATCAGACTGGGGTAGATGGTTTGTTATACAGAGGCTAATTTTAATCTGGAATAACTTCTGGAAAGTTTGGATTTGAGTATTTGAGACTTTTATACACATTTTTATAAATAGTGGGGGAGAGGGGGGAGAGGAAATTCTTCTTTACAAGAGCTGATAATACCTTCCCACTTTCCAAACACGACAAGAAAACCCTGTTCCTGGCATTTCTCCTGTGTCTGCAGTTAATTGTCAGCTGAAATCTTTGTAAACAAATCATGTTGGTCCATAGTAGCTGGGACCTGACCCTTGAGAGCTTGTTCTTAGAGTAGCCCAGTACATTTGCAAGAGCAACTGCCACCAAACTGCAAGGCACAGACGCTCCAGTGCCATTTGATAACGCTGAGCAAAGCTGATTTGCAGTCAGATTTTAAATTTTAATTAGGAAATCCAAGGTCTCAGCATTTCTCCATGCTAAATCACATCTTTGGAATGGACACCTCACATTATGGCAGAGGCAGCTCTGACATCCCACAGCTCAGCAACGCCTCTTCCCAACAGCTGGGACAGACCCTGCACCCTCCTGCCTTTCCAGGACCACCATCTCCATGCCAGGAGCACACCATCCCTGGCTCTACAGGGTGCTCCACGGGCAAATTTTGGGGTCCAGATGGGATCAGGTACCTCCTGGACCTCTCTTCAGTCCCCAGCTTCTACCGGAGCAAATTCAGGAGAGGAAGAACAAGAAACAGCAGAGCAGAGAGCAGCCAGTAAAGCACATAAATGGCTTTACAACCTGAGAGACGAGAGAGTTATACCTGACTTTTTCTACTCCTATTGGACTCTGGCAGCTTGAGCCGGGCTTTCAGAAGTCCCTCTGTCCCTAGTGAACACCAGGCTTTTAAAAATAGAGCCCTGCCACATCACCCTGCCAATTACAGAGATAGCAATCCTCTGTTCTGCAATTCAAATCAGCACAAGGAAGGGCAATTCTTTCTTTTGCTTCACCTAG
>VXBJ01000513.1:120819-136885 GCA_013400055.1 Nycticryphes semicollaris | reverse complement strand
TCCAGTTTCAGCTGCAGCGTCTGGAAAGCAAATGAAATGATAGCCCTTGCCACAAAGAGATGAGAACCTCAGCACTAATCCCAGAGATGCCATTGCCTCACTCACTGGAGCACGTGGCTGGAGATTCTTCCTTTTCTTCCCTGGGATAATAGCTACCCGCCTCGCACGGCGCCCGAGCCTCTCATTTGTTAAATGCAATGCTTGCACAGTTTTTGTGAGGGAGAGGAGGGCCGTGAGTCAGGGCAACAAGCTTGAGTGGGAGAAAATTAAATTTGTCCCATCCAAGCTGGGATCTGTAGGGAGTTCACTCATTTCACTCATCTTTCCTCTCTCTCTCTTTTTTTTTTTTTTTTTTTTAAGGTTCACCTCCATCCCTGAGCGATGGCTTATTATGGGTACCAGTACAAGCAGCAGTGCTATATCCCAGGTGGGGTGCAGCACAATGCACCGGTCGTCACGCCGTGCCACAACCCTGGCACAGTGAAGTGCGCGCCGTGCACACCGTGCCCCCCCAAAGGCACCAAGCTGTGCGGCGTGAGGAAGACCACGCAGAGCAGCTCCAAGTGCTGCTCCGTGCCACGTCCCTCCAACCATGTTGAGACACACCTGGTGGAAGGCCAGTCTTCCCCCTGCTGCCCCGAGTCTCCTGGTCCATGCGCCATGGCGTTCCCTCAGCCCCACCTGCAGGGCAGGGAACATCTCTGCCTGTCACACTGCGGAGAGCCAGGCCTGATGAGATGCCCTCAGATCTGCGCTCCAGCTCACATGCCCCAACACACCTCATATCCTTATTCCTACCAGTGGTCCAAAAGCTACCACTACAACTGCGGGCCACAATAAGCTCCGTGGAGGTGCCTACAGAACAACCAGGCGCCCACCAGCAAGATGCACGGCCACAGCCGAGGTCACAGGAAGCACGACTTGTCCACAAGTCCCGGTGATGGCAGCAGGAGACAACTCACACCTCCACAAACCAGCCCTTATTTAATCCTCTCCATGTTACACTAGATTTAGAGGTCTCACAGCTTCATTCCTACAGTCTCCTGTCATCTACAGCAAGGTCAGATCTCAACTGCATGAAGACTGTTTTTTCCAGGACTTCCAGTGTAAAGGATATGCGAGTTCTACCTTTGGCATTACCACTTATGTGGATGACACTGCACCGAGGTGGCCTCAGCTAGACCAGTGCCAACAAAAGCTAGATCCTTCCATGTTACCACCACTAAGAACACACATTTCTTTCCTGCTTTCAACTTTGCCAGATTCTGTAAAGAAACTGGTTTTAAATTCTGTGCTTTGCTCTCTACACAATCAACAGAAATAAGGGTAAAATGATGGAAAACAGAACTTGAAAGTCAAGTCAAGGAGGTCTGTGAAGCAGCTCTGGAAGCTCTTACTAAAGTATCCACCTCTGATGTACCAGCTGGAAGCCAGAGTGTACTTGCAATATAGTCTGCATTATTTTATTTGGTATATAACCGACATCTCTCATAATAAAGCCCCTACTGCACCAAACTACCTGTTTTCTATTTTTTGGGATTATTTTTGTTGGTTTTTTTTTTTTCTTTTCCCCTTCCATCCCTGTTCACACTTGACTCAGAGCCGAAAATCCCCACTTGTGCAGCAGCCACAGAAAAATAAGCCATGCTTCTCCCGAGGGTTGGCAACAAATAGTCAGCTATCCCACAGCAGATCTGAAAACAACTTGCAGAAAAGCTGAGCCAGCTGTGAAGGTGACTTAACATGGTGAATCAACGAGCTGCCAGCAAATGCTGGAATTCTCAGGGCAGTGCCCTCATAGACCACACTGCTGCAGGTGCTGGGACTTTTAGCCGTTCCCAGTTCGAGGTGTTATGACCCCATCCACCAATAAAAACCCCAGTGAAATTTACCCCAAATCATTCTATTTGCAGGCTGGACCCCAGCAATCCCTTGTGCTCCCTCATGTGGATTCGGGGAGCGTGAGGGAGCCCCAGAATGATGAACCCCAGATAAGCACAGCAGCCAAGGGCTCAGCACAAGACTCCCCAGCTAGAAAGGTCCCACAGTGCCACAAACACCCAGCTATTCAGAATAACACACCAGGATCAGACCAAGGCAGAGCAGAAGTTGTTAGATCTCCAGTGATTTATTTCTTGCAGTGAAGTTAATACTCCCAAATATGTCACCAGTGACAGGGTTAGACGGGCTGTAGGACTCCAAGCTCAGTTTGATTCGCAGCGCAAGGCAGCGTCATTTAAAAGAACAAAAGGTTTGAAGCTAAAAAAAAACAAAAAGTAGACTGTCTTGGAGCCAAAAAAAAAAAATTAAAAAAAAAAAATCTGAGACAGCACTTCTGAAGTGGCCCAACTTCCCTGGAGTCAGCAGAGATGAGGGTGACTCTTACTCCTGCTCCAGATCTGCCTACTCGCAGAGGAGTAGGAGTAATAACGCTGTGCTCCCCACCAAGTAGCCAAAGGGCTCGTCTCTCATGTGGTCGCATTCAAAGGAGAGTGAAGCCATTTGGCGATACCCAGCCAGGGGACTGCCTTCCCCTTCCCTCTCCCCAGCAGCTCCAACCACAGCCTGTGACCTCGGCACAACAGAAGACAGAGGTTACAGCAACAACATGAGCGACAGAGCCTTTGTGCATCTCCCTGCACGTTTTTTCCACCCATCCCTTCGTGCTACACCCAGGCTTTGAGAGATCCTACATCACCAGATGCTTCAGCACTGTGTGTTCCTCGGGGGAACGTCCCTGTTCAACAGTCCACGGCCTCAGTTCATCATGTCCCCTCCATCACTTGCCTACAGACACGTCCCATTCGCCCAGCTCTGCTGAGCTCCACCTCCAATGCTTCTGGACGATAAGTGTTGCAACAAAAATGCAGGCAATTTGTGTTTAAATGCATCTGTGCAATACAGCAGTCTGCTCCTTCAACAAGCCGGGCAGCCACTTCCACATTTCTACTCTTCCAAATTAAAAACAAGGGGGGAGAAATTAGGAATACATTTCAAGTGTCGCTGCCATTCAGAAACCTCTATCACACTTCCAGCACTGTCTGCAGGGGCAGACAGGCACATCATCCACGTGGTTAAATTCAAAATGCTGTGATATTCAAGACAGCCCAGCCCAGGGAGACAGGACACATTAGGGCAGAGTGTGGTGCTGGGCTGCAGCAGCCACCCAGCCCTGCCCTTGGATGTGTGTTGGCTAAAAGCAAACAGCAACTCAGTCAAAATTTGCCCTTAACCATGATACATTAGGTCCTCCACATCCAAAGACATCAGAATAAAAACAGTATTTCAAAATACTTTCCCTAGCAGCTGGGAACCAGCAGTTTTAATTCAGCAGCACCATAAAGAATAGTTCAAAAGAAAACGCCAATGAAAATATTGTGAAAGTAATTAAGAGGAAAATCTCGGTTTCATGTAGGAGAGCTTAGGAATACATGTTGTTCTATCCCAGATTTGAGTCTCAGTCAGTGTAGGTGTCCCCAGCCACTGCCCCACAGGGGGAGGGAGCCACCTGACAGGTCTGGGGCTTCTCAGAGGAACATCAAGTTCTCAACAGGAGTCAGGAGGACTCCAAGCATTTGCAGGCTGAAGCTGACTGCTCAGGGTGAATTTTGTTCTCTCCTGGTCTGTCTTTGGCTTACAACATTTCTACAGCTCAAAACCAGGCAGGAAGAGCAAGAGAATGGCTAGAAATAGAAGGACAGAAGTGTGATTTAAGGGTGTCATCTCTACCAGGTAAGAGCTGAAGCCACCGGGAGCATTTCATAGCTAGGGATTTGCTCTTTGCTCCCTATTTCTGGTGCAATTCAAAATCATATTATTGGGTGGACTTACCCCCATGTAACAAAAATGCATCCTGCCTGCAGCATCACCAGTAAAGCCCTTCCAGCACACAGCAGCCAACAATCCATGGGAGAACAGACCCTCGGGCTCCTCTTCCAGCCCCTGATAGGATGGAAAACACTTTCTGTGCACAGCCCAAAGCAGCCATTATATCAGGAGATATCAGAGGAGACACCCTCTAAGAAGGCAGATCCCAGTGTCTCCCCCAGAGCTCCATCCCATGACCTGACCCCAGCCCCACAGCTGCAGCACATCTGTGCTCATTACTGACCTGCCCAAAATCAACAGCACCTGCTGCCCAAACCCTTTCATTTGCTACCGTTTCACATACAGTATTCAGAGATTCAGAAAAGTACTATTTTTCAAACCCTTTTTTAATTTTATGCCTGGAGATGGCTCTGCAGTAGTTGACCTCACAAGGCACTGTATCTGTGTTTATGTCAGCCCATCATTCCTTATTTTAAAAGCCCGTTTTGCTGGAGACACTCGTTTACACCAGGGCATCTCCTGGGCATGCTCCCAGCTGACACAGCTCCTGGTTTTTACAGGATGTCCAGCAGCAATTAAGCCACCACCAATCAGCCAAGCTACATCTGCTTCTGAAGCACAGACTGGTGAGAGAGGAGAGCAAGCCCAAAGTTGAGATGTTGTTCTCCAAAATGTTAGGGAGGTGTTTTTGTACCGCAGAGGGGTTCAAAAGCAGGTAGAAGCCTCTCAGACTTTATCACCTGTAGTCCAAGTACCAGCCAGGGTCCTGCAAAACAAGGCTTTAACTCCTTGAGAAACTACCTATCCCTGGCAACATTCTGGGTCAGGTTGGATGGGGCTCTGAGAAACCTGGTCTGGCTGAAGCTCAAAGCAAGGGGGTTGGGTTAGATGGCCTGTAAATGCCCCTTCCAACCCAAACTGTTCTATGATTCTACAGTTTTGATAAATCTAGGAGAAATGGAAAAAGCTGTCAGAGAACAGCTTTTAGGGAAAGTCTCTTCACGTAATTATTTTCACTTCCTATTGACTCTAGCATTTATGGGAAGTTCTTAACTCCATGGGATTGGGGAGGTCCTGCTCTTTGGGAAAAGTGACAGAGTGTCTTACCCCAAAGTCAAAAGAATGAGCTACGTGGTCCTGGAGCACCATCCTGTGGCAGTGGAGGTGCTGAGCAGGAGGGATGTGTTTCCTCCTGACCTGTTCCACCTGGCAGAGCTGCAGGTGATTATCTGCCGTTGTAATTAGCCGATGCACCACCAGAGCTCAGCTCATCCCCAGCCCAGACAGGATGAGAGAGGTGGCAAAACTGGGAAAGGGCAACACCAAAATCCTGTGAGAAACAGAGCGTTTCAGCTCTAAAGGTGTCATGGTTGAGCCCCAAGATGAAGACCCAGGTGACAGCTGCTCCCTCTGGAGGCCCTCCGTAGCTCGAAGGGCAAAATGGGTAGAAAAAGGCCAAACTGGTGGGTTGGGACAAAGGCAGTTCAACAGAACAACAAAACAGTGACAGTGACACGGATAAAGAAGTATAAAAACACGGTTACGATACTGACTGCACCCCGGACTGTCCCCAATGATGTGCTGCCACCACTGATTTTCTGTCCCCCTCCCCTATCTGTCCCCTTCACGGCCAGGTCCCAGCTCCCCCGTGGGCATGGTGACAGGGGATGGGGCTACCCGTGTCCTGTTTCTAGAGCCAAGGGAGAATTAGCCCTGTCCCTCCAGGAACCAGGGCAAAAGGCTGAATTCTAAGCCATCCTCAGCAGTGGAGGTCGCAGACCCCCCAAGATCCAAATGTGCCAACTCCTTTCTGCTCTTGAGGGACCTCCTGTTTGACTTGAGCGTCCTGGAATTTATGTGTGGCTGTCCATACCATCAGGGTTGGGGTTTTTTTATGTGCTTGTCTTATTGTTGCCCTGCTTATAACCCATGAGAATGCTACCAGCTTCAAAAGGAGAAAGTCCAGTCTCATTGCTGCACTTGGTGGTGTATATCAAGTCTTTTCACTGCGGGAAGAACTCAGGTTTATTGCAGTGTGAAGAGACAGCATTTCTCCCCTTGCACCCCAACTTTCTTCAGCTTTATCTGGGTGGTGTTGGTAGGATGAGGCTGAGAAGAGCAAGGAGGGTTGGCCTGTCCTGCCATACAGCTGTGCTTCATGTGTAATTCCAGGAGGCAAATCCGGGGAAAACTCTTCCCCCTGAACTGTGAACCACAAGAAAACCCTCTTCAGGTGTCCCTGTGCATGTAGGAAACAACAGAAACATGGCACAGGTCATGGTTTGGTTGTCCTCTACTGACATCCTCACAAATGTAACTAAGAATCAACTGTTGGTGAAGAGGAAATTCTCCATAATCCTTAAAAATCATGATTCCCTGGAGCCATGAGCCTTCCCTTACTCCAAAGTTGTCACCTAAAATTGGTGTTGGTTCTCATGGATCCTGTGTTCCAATTTGTGGTAGCTGCATGGTCAGTAAATGGTGCCATGAGCGGGGGACATTGGAAGGGGACCCCTGTATTGGTGACAATCCTTGCTCCAAGCATCCTCACCTCACTGCCATACCAGCCAGTCTTGATTTACCCTAAAAGCTCTCTTGTAAATCCCGTGGGGAGTTCCCAGGCAAATAAATTAACTGTCGGATGTGACCACTGATGATAATGAATGGAGCAATTAAGACTTTCCATTTGATGACTGTAATTTTAATGGGCTGGTGTCAAACCAGCTGAATAATATGGGAAGGAAGCTGCATCAGTGTCACAGGTAAAAACTGGGCAGATGACCCACTAAAGAGCTGGGTGGATCATAAAAATAGGAAGCTATGCAGTTAAACTTGCCGGGTGATGAGCAGCTCCGGCTGTATTCCCAAGGAACTTGTCCTGTTCATATTCCTTGTCACCATGGATCCACACTGGACACTAAAAGGAGGTTGGCCGTGACGCATTTTGAGTGGTGCTGATGCCTAGGTGACAAATGACACGTTCTCCAAGCAAGCTCTCTTGGCATCTCAGCAATGCTCCTCCTGTTCCCTGTTAGGGAGGAGAAAAATGCCCACTGCTGAAGAGGTTCTGCTGGGGACTGAGGTGCTGAGGCCAGCACAGTCTCTTCTCTAATCCAGTCCCATGGGGTGTTGTGTGTGGGCTCTGCAAAACTGCTGCATCTGGAGATAACCAATGCCTTGGTGCAAAGTAGGATAAAATAAAGACTTGCTCCAATATTTAGCTGCAGATAGTGAAGCAAGACAAAAACACGTGGGCTTCTTTGCCCCACTTTGCAGTGGATGCTGTTCCCTTTTGGAAGATCTTGAAGTGTTGAGTTAATGAGGGGGTGATCTGCCCACTTGGGCTTACTGGGAGACAGCAGAATTGCCCTCTGTAAGGAGATCCTGCTGTGCAAATAAGCTGTGAACAAATGAAAGGCCTGGCTTTCATGAGAAGTCACACTACCACAACCCTGGAGTAGCTTCATTAATGCCAAAGGACTTTAAAACATTTGCTTGCACCTGATGACAGTGGGTTGGACAGTGGTCAGGTGCTTCCCATGATTGTCCTGTCACATGGATGACTTTGAACCACAGCTCTGAGCTGGATGAATTAATCACCTCCAGTTTGAATGTCCCCTAATTGCCTGGCAAACCACATTATTACTGGTTTGGTTTTTTTTTTCCTTATCAGGGCAGGAAGTGTCTGGCTTGGGAAGTGATGTCTCTGGGTTCAGCCATGCCACAGGACTCTGGGGTGGGTGCAGGCTGGTGGTCCCTTCTGTATCTCATCCCCCATCTGTAAACAGCAGGAAATGGTCTTCTCTCACCTAATGAAGTGGTGATGGTCTTGGGGGCTCTCTCCCTCTGGTCACTGTCTAACATGTGGGAAGTCCAGTACCAGAGATAATGGGCTCATTGGAAGGAAACTGGAATTAAACAAACAATATGGGCCGAAGATTGATATTTGAAGGAAGGTAGTGGCTTTTTACTGTGGGATTTGGGTTGCTTTATGGCCAGGCTCTGCTGGGTGCTGTACGTGTCCGAGCAAACCAAGAATGGGCTTTCAGAAACCAAGTGCTTCCCACGAGGTAGGGTCTCACCCAGGATGTGGTGGTGTTTACCTGGTGCTCTCCACCATGAAACTTGGGCCTGGGTCCATCTCACCCCACAGCTGCTGGAAGTGACGGGCAACCCCAGTGTCAGTGGGCACCGTGACCACAGCACCCCCAGTGCCTTTCATGGCGTTCCCCTTCGTCTCCATTCTTTGCTGTCATTACAAAATCTCCTGGTGATGAGACTGTGGGTGTGATAAGAGATCTGCTCACCTAACGCAGCAGGGCTGTTGCTCAATTTTGACTTACCCTCCTCCTTTTTGCTTTATCCGCCTGTTGCTGTCTTACTCAGTAAGACCTGTCTCTAGGTTGAGGCATGCCAGAGAAAGCAGGAAGGACTCATGTATCGTTTGTTATGTTTTTCAAACTATTCTTCCAGTTTTTCAGAAATGGTAGATTGAAAGCAATTATTTCTGTTTGCCCACACTGCTGTTTCTTAGCACATTCAGCCAATGTTGGTTGAAAAAAGAGAAATAAACAAAAAAGTATTTTCTCTCTTTTGTGTGGTAGAGCATTTATCCTTTATTCCTTCTCCAGAGGCAAAGTATTCCCCTTCTGCACATCATCTAGAGATGGAAAAACGATTTGAGATGATCAGCTCTTTGGTATCCAGCAGATTCCAGGTTCAATGTAGCATCCAAGCATGCCCACCACTAATGTTTGCCAGGCGGTGTACAGACGAGGTGGAAACATTCTGATCTCAAGGGTGTTGCTTTGACGTGGCCTCTGTGACATGCAGTGATTTAAAGCCAGATGCCGTTGTGTTGGCATGATCTTTGCTTCGCACCATCGCCGAGCTACGGTGCTGAGCAGGTGTTGCTGCTGCTGGTAGGGCAGGCCCAAGTCCTCCCATTTCATATCTCCCCAATAATTTCCCAATGAGCTGGGGAAGAATGAGGAACTGAGATGGGGGAAAGAAGAAAATTGAAAACAGGGTGTGCCCATGGCTTTAATACGTGTGGCAAACAGCGGGGACCAGGTAAAAGTGAAATCAGGAAAGGAAGCCACAGCTGGACAACTGACTGTTCCACTGCCAGAGCCATTGTAGATTAATTACTGGGGAAAGTTGTTCATGTTGAGGTACACAAACCTCATCAACACTGTGTCCACATTCCTTGGCAGCAAGATGCAAGTCACTTGGAGAAATGGTCTCAGAAAGAGCCCTAGCCAAGACTCAGCCAAGGCGGTTGAGTACTCTAATAACAGCAATTTCTCAGTGGATGGAGCTGGGCGAAGAGCTGGTGCCAAGGGAAGGAAAGGGTTGAAAACTTTAATCCCTAAAATAGAAGCAGAACACAAGGGGTGGAGGCAGAAACATTTCCAGATTAAAAATAATCCTTCCTTTCCAGTTCCTGCACCCATCTGACACCAAGAATTAAGTGGGTAGGGAGGGAGGCTGTGCCACTCATGGGGAGTGAGGAAACAGGCGTGAAAAGGAAACGATACTGTGGGACTGTGGGGAGGAGAAAAGCAACTGCTCAATTGAGGTGGGTATGTGTCCTCGGGACAAGGGTGCTGGTTGCACCAGAGCAGGGGCCACCGCCAGGAACAGACCATGGCATCAGTCCTGGCCACCACTGGGGATGGTCAAGAATCGATGACACGCATTGTATCTGCATCTGGGTGCCCATGGTACCCAGCAGCAAGTCTTTCGTCACCAAGTCATCTGGCAGCAAGGGCAGCTGCCTGTTGGGGGAGAGTGGATAGGTCTTGCTTTGGTGGTGGTGGGCTGATGACGAGATAAAGCTGTTCTGAATATTCTTCATGAACCGCTGCCCTTCTTGAGGACCACTGAGCCCTGTCCTGAAAGGCTTAGGACAGGCAGGGGGACATCAAGCTCCTGGAGCCCTGAGTGTTGCCCAGTTCTGTGCTTACCTCACTGGCACAAGTGTCCCACCATACCTTGATGTCAGTCACATGGGGAGGCTGGACATCACAGCCGTTTTGTATTGTGGGCCATTTTATTAAATATTTTGGCTTATTAACTTAGTGAGAGAGAACTTGAGGTCTCGGGGAGAGATGGCTCACATCAAGGAATGGAAGATGATCATCCCACCAGCCACACTGCCTTTACCTCCCCGTCCTTACCCCCCAGACTGTGATGTGCAAAAAGCATGGGTTTTCCGAAACTGTGCCTGGGTCGTGCCGGCACCCAGCCCGTCCCCTCTTTGTCATCCAGCAGGAGCGTGGCACTCTCCTACACTCGGGATGGAGGCAAGGATCACACCTCTCTCACAACCCACACAGGGGATATCATCAGGAGGTACCGAGCAAACACATCATGAGAGCGTGTATGACTCTGTGGCAATGATGCTCCACCCTCCCCATACAGCTTTGGTAGCTATAAACTATGCTTCATGGTGAACAAAAAATATTCAGTGCACACACTGGTTTGTGGTTTTCTGATGGTTTCTCCATTAAATAGCTTAAAAGCTGAAAGAGAGCTCTGACACACACACCCCCACCAAATTCTGGGGAACTCTGTGTATGCAATGTGATTTCCCTTCATTATTTTATCTGGGGAAGAGGCATTAGGCTGAGATTTTAAAGCTCTGGTTTAAGTCACAGGTATGAGGCTATCCCAGGTCACTCTTCCCCTATGTATAAAATGAGGACACAATTCTGCTTTCTCTGATTTCCAGTCTTTGGTACTGAAACTGCCATTTACAGGCCTGGAAAAAGGACCTTCAGTAGTGGGAAAGAACAGTTGGTTGGAAGCAAAGCAATTTGATAATGAACAGATGAAACACCTCAGTTCAGCTGGGTCTGGGACAAGGTACGGAGGCAATTTCAGTTAATGCAAACATTTAACTTTGCTACTGAAATGTGGGAATACAGTGTCAAATTCTGATTTTCTTGATCTCTTCCCAACGGTTTGCAAACCCTGCTCGCAATGAGTCCTATAACTGAGTGCCAGCAGCTCCGTGTTCCTTTGACCTCTCCAGCCAAACCTCATTTAGAGCAACCAAACCAAGCTTTGTGATGCCCCACTCCCCAGCCCGTGCACCTAAAATCCCAGGACTCCTCTTTGATGTGCCAGGACACGCTAAACCTCTTACTACTGCATCCTGACTGCCCTCGATCTTAATAGCAGAGATAAACAAGCTGTTCTAGATACGCTAAGTATACGCTGCAACCACAGCCCTTAATTTGGTTTTCAGACAAACAGTGAATCCCTTGATGTCTCTCTTCCCTGCCCTACTTGCCTCCCCAGCCCAGGCACACCACAGAGGGGCTTCAATGTTACCTGTGACTGGGTCTCCATCGCGTTAGGAGTTACACGGTCTGAGATGAGTGTTCCTGGAGGTAAAGAAACATAACAAGTCCTGTGGCAGGAAACACTGCACCAAAACTCAGTGAAAGACCAGGTGGGAAGGGGAATTAATTTGTCTTTCATTTTATTTAGCTCTATCTGCTCTCAAGTGGCTGGGTGGGTATGACTGCCCTATGCAAGACTGCTTGGGAGCAACACAAAGGACACCAGGTAGTGAGGTATCTGCTGGGCTCCTCTTGACTGGCAGCAATGAGCTGTGTTTTGGGCAAGCCTTTTATAGAAATCAAAAATTATCAGGGGATATTTTGCCCCAGTCAGCCTCCTTGGTTAGTGGGCAAGGGTGCAGCCTGCTGTCCAATTCCCCTCTCTGTCTGGTTGTCGGGATAAAAGAGAGAGCAAACACACCGGTTAAGAGTTCTTGGGTTTTAGCCAGAGTATGGCTTTGCAAATTGCATGTTTTATGGTAGTTTGAAAGCTCGGGATGGATGATAAAAAGGTTTTTCTAATAGACAGTAGAAATTGCTTTTTGAGCGTCTTGCAGATGAAACCCTGAGGTTGTCCCATAAAATCACAGAATGGTTTGTGTTGGAAAGGACCTTAAAGCCCATCCAGTGCCACTCCCTGCCCTGGGCAGGGACACCTCCCACCAGCCCAGGTGACTCCAAGCTCCCTCCAACCTGCCCTTCAACCCCTCCAGGGATGGGGCAGCCACAGCTTCTCGGGGAAACCTGGGCCAGGCTCTTGCCACCCTCACACCAAAGAACTTCTAATCTAATTCTCCCCTCTTTTAATCAAACTGCATTTCCCCTTGTCCTATCACTCCACTCCCTGTCCCTCCCCATCTGGAAATCCCTTTCAGACTAAGCCCTTTGACAGAGCTCTACAAGGGAGAGGGTCTCTTGTCTCCTGCCACCAACTGCGATGTCTCATTCTTCCCAGTGGGATGGCCATGTGCTTGCAGGGTGAGGGGATTGGTTGTTGAGGCCAGCAGGCACCAGCTGATGGAGAATCATCTGAGAGCCAGGAATGCAGAAGATCAGATAATGATGAGCAGGTCCCGTGCTCCAGGGCAGGAAAGGCACACGGGCAGCACAAGGAAGGAAGCACTTAGCAGAGACTACGGCTGGTACAGCCTACGGCTCTCTGTCACAAAGCGTGGCTCTGGAATAGTAAACCAAGCTACGGTTGCCTCAATCAGCTCTATCTGAGTGCAAGATCCTTCCAAAGCTGCTGCTTAAAAGCTTGCCTGGAGCTGGAGGGTTTTATTGGAGGAACTTGCTGCTGCTGTTTGTAATAATTCCAGAAGAAAGGCATGAGAAGTGTGAGTGAACTGCGCAGCCAGAGTGAATTCCTCTGTGGCCTTTACAGTTAAGGGATGAGGTGCTACAAGAGGGAAATGGCAAAGATGACCCCTTTTATCTCTTAACCCATAAATAAATGTAGAAAAATACAGGGTACAGCCTGCAACAGGCCATGTCCCCTGGCTGGGTCAGGCACAGCCTAAGTAAAAACCCGCGGAAGTACCAATGGAGTTATGACAGTCTGCCCCACCACAGGCAAAGAAGGCTCTTCCGGTGCCTGTACAGCTGTGGGTGACTTCCATGACGTTGGGGTACGTGGTGGCTGTGCTCTCACAGCACTGCCAGGTCACTGCCATAACCGTCAAGGAGGACGAGCAGCCCTGAGGTCTCTGCAGAGCAGCAGGATTAAAATTAAGAACAGTCCTAACCCAGGTGCTTTTACACTTCTGCAAGTCTTCATGAAGACCCCTTCACTGCTGCTGTGGTTGTTTGGGTTTCTTTCCTCCGTTTCTCTGTAGGTCAAATCCTCCAAGGCTGTAGATCAAATGGACCCTCCCAGCTTTGCATCATTTCTCCCTCTATAGGCACATGTTGTCTTTTGGGGAGCCTGAGCTCATTGGACCAGAGCCCAATGTGTGTCCCTACAGCCCCTGGCAATAACGTGGGTGTCATTAGACACATAATGAACCTCCTACCAATTTACCCAGTTACAACACAGTATAATGACATGCCAGAGACACGTCCGGGTGTTCAAAACCATTTTCTTGAATGAGAGATAAATTATCTTCATCTATAAAGATACAAGTCCCTCTCTCCTCCCTCACATTTCCTTTCTGGACTGTTGGACCCCTCTGTAGAGGGGAATGTGAAAGTAAATCACTTGGGGTGTTTTTCTGAAAATCCTGGAACATATTTGTCTTTCCCCATTTCTTCACTCTACATGTAGTAGGTGGAGCCATCCGGGTTCTTTAATATAGCCGAAAACAAAAGAGGTGGTGGAAGGGAGATATCAATCAGAAATGGCAAGCCCAAGATTATGCCAAGTAGGTGGGTAGTTGTGGTTGGGTTTGGCTGATAAATAAATCAATCATTGTTTCTTTCCAAGAGGAGGACTAGATAGTATATAAAAGTTCTCACACACCAGGTTTCCTCACTCCGTTTGACTTCTTTCCACTGGTTCGTGCCGTGGGACACGGTAAGGTATTTAATCTTGCTGACAAAAACTAGCTTGGCTGATTAGCTTTGGAAGGCAAAATTGGAAAAGCGGGAGGAAATGTGGCTTTTGGGTGTCCTAGTCCAAAAATTTCTCCTTATTTACAGTCAATTTTTTTCCTAATTCCTTGTTTTTTCTTTTCAAGCTATGGGGTTATTTAATCACACAGGAAAAGGGGAGAGCTGGAACATAGAAAACATGATCTTTGGGACCGCTTTGATTTCTCTGGGCCCAACACCACTGTACACTAAATACTCCTAGAATATAAATCTTAAGAAAAAGGACAGGTAAAAGAGGTTTTGCAGGTACTTAGCAAAGAGTGAGAAACAAAGAAACTGATATATAAAATGAGGTGTCTATTCTCATTTTACAGCTTTTCATCTAAATTAGAAGGTTCTCTTTTGACCACCTCTTTTCTTGGAAGAACCGCTTTCTCCTCTGGTGTGTTTGGCTCAGCTCAGCTGACCCGCAGATCCTTGTCCCTAGTAGAGCTGCCACTTGCCTGTCAGAGGAATAATAAATTCCTTCTGCCAGCAGAAAAAGGTGCGGGCTGTGGCAAGGGTTAAGTGCCAAAGAAGAGCTCAGACTTCACAACATCCCTGTAGGTTTCAGCCTCAGGTACAGGCACCCATCAAACCCTTGCAAGTGGTAACCTAGAGCTGCTTCATGCAGCTGCTTTTTATTTTCCTGCATTGCTGACATCTTTTTCTGCTGGCTGTTCCTCTTTCTTCTAATTTTTAAGAAGAAATCAAGCAGCCTCTGTGCTCTTTTGAAACTGAGATTGAAGAATTTCAAAGTGCAATGACATTGTTGTCATGCAAATGATGACCCGTGTTCTTTGTTTCTTGTGTGACACGGAATATTAATACCTGTCCCCCAAGCATTTCAGCCCTTTCAAAATTCCCAAACCACACTTGGATAAGGGTAGTTCTGGTGTACCACAGCCTTGTGTACCTCTTGCCATGGCATGCCGCTCTGACAACTTGCTGCCAGAAGGAATGATAAAGGAATGATTATGGTTGTGCCTGCCCTAGAAATAAAAATCCAGTTATATATGGACAGAGTAGGTGCTGTAGAAGACTTGATCAAGGGATATGGAATGAGCTAAAATCTTCCCAAGTCCTTCCTGGTAATCACTTTACTTTATAAATTCCTGAGGTTGACAATAGTACCTCTTGTGTTACCTGTTAGGGGTGGATAGAGGGGGGCAAAAAGGAAACAGAAAGTATTTTTTTATATAAACCTGCATTTGGACTGGGTCAGGGAGGCACCATATCAAAAGCTGTCCTCCCTCTGGGTTTTCTAAGGCCTGTTTTTTCTTTCTCTTGGAGGACTCTCTGACACCAGGACGATGGGTTCCCATCAGCAGAAGGGTGACGGCCAAGGCATGTCTGAGCAGTCTGGTGGATGCCATGGCAGTGGTGGCGGAGGAGGTTCATGCCACGGTGGTGGAGGAGGAGGTTCATGCCACGGCGGTGGTGGCGGAGGAGGTTCATGCCATGGCGGTGGAGGAGGAGGTTCATGCCACGGCGGTGGTGGAGGAGGAGGTTCATGCCACGGCGGTGGTGGAGGAGGATCTATAGTATACCAGAGCCAAGGATCATCCTGCCATGGAGGAGGAGGCGGCGGCGGCGGTGGTGGTGGTGGCGGCGGTATTATTTACCAGACGCACATGTCATCATCGTCCTTTGGAGGAGGAGGAGGAGGAGGCGGTGGCCACCAGAGCCAAGGATGCATTGGTGGCAGCAGTGGAGGAGGTGGTGGTGGTTCAGGCCACCAGGGACAAGGACCTATCTGCATTATTGGAGGAGGAGGTGGTTCTGACCACCAGAGCAAAATGCCCATTTGCATTGGTGGTGGCAGCATGGGAGGGGGAAGTGGGGGAGGTGGTGGTTCAGGTCATCAAAGCCAAGGTTCTATCTGCATTATTGGTGGAGGCAGTGGTGGGGGTGGTGGAGGAGGAGGTGGTGGCAGCTCAGGTCATCAAAGCCAAGGTCCCATTTGCATTGGTGGAGGAAGTGGTGGTGGTGGAGGTGGTTCAGGCCATCAAGGCCAAGGTCCCATCTGCATTGGTGGAGGTGGTGGTGGTGGAGGAGGAGGAGGTGGTGGAGGAGGAGGAGGTGGTGGAGGAGGAGGAGGTGGTGGAGGAGGAGGAGGTGGTGGAGGAGGAGGAGGTGGTGGAGGAGGAGGAGGTGGTGGAGGAGGAGGAGGTGGTGGAGGAGGAGGAGGTGGTGGAGGAGGAGGAGGTGGTGGAGGAGGAGGAGGTGGTGGAGGAGGAGGAGGTGGTGGAGGAGGAGGAGGTGGTGGAGGAGGAGGAGGTGGTTCAGGCCATCAAGGCCAAGGACCCATCTGCATT
>VXBJ01000513.1:76021-114679 GCA_013400055.1 Nycticryphes semicollaris | reverse complement strand
TGTGAGGGTGGTGAGAGCCTGGCCCAGGTTTCCCTGAGAAGCTGTGGCTGCCCCATCCCTGGAGGGGTTCAAGGGCAGGTTGGAGGGAGCTTGGAGCACCTTGGTCTGGTTGGAGGGCAGGGGGTGCCACTGGGTGGTCTTCAAGGTTCTTTCTCACCCAAACTGTTCAGATGCAAATGTCTTCCTCAGAAAATCTCCCACTGGAGCCACCAATGTGATGCTGGAGGGATCAAGGTGCTGCGTGGCCACCAGATGCTTTCTGAGCCTTTTCCTTCCCCTCTCCCAAGTCGCCACTTGGGTCATACCCACCCTGACAGTGATGCCATGAGCCACGAGCACCACCACGTCACTGCCCCGCAGCCTCCCTGCCCCTTCCCTGAGGAGGACCCAGTCCCCACCACCCTCTGCCCGTCCTCACTAATTCTCTTGCTCAGCATTTCCCTACACCCACTCTCCCACCCACCTCTCCCCATCACCTCACTGGGGGACGAAGTGGTTCCCCGTAGCTCAGGGCAGGAGCACAGGAATAGGGTCATTAAGCAGAAGTAGCAATTACTGCCGCATTCCATGCAACAAGCGGCATGAAGGAACGATATCGATCAGATGTCATGAGTCAAAGCAAACGCTGGAATCAGAGTTTGGTAAATAAATCCTTGCCATTCCTTAGGGTGTCTCACTTCCCATATGCTAAACGCCATATAAACGTTCCTGTCTGTTAAAGCTCCTCGCTCACTCGACTTTTATCTTCTAAATGTGTTTCCAATGGATGAGGATGGTAAGTCTGCTCTTTCCTGAGATCTTATTCTTCCATACTCACGGGTGACGAGAGCTTCACTTGAGACCTTGACACGCGCTTGCAGCAGGTGCTCAACGGCTCCTGAGCGTCCAGTAGCAAAGTTCTTGGGGTCTGTAGGGTTTCTTGCTACCGTGTGGGGACAAGGTGAAGTCAGGTCACCGGAATGTGGGAGCCATAGGGCTGAGGAGGCTGAAAACCCCAGGTGTGTCCCCATAGTGGGGCCAACCATCAGGTGATGACTGCACAGTCTTTATGCAGTTTTAGATGTGTTCACAACGCACGGGACAGGTTTATTTGATATTATTTAAGAAGAAGCCTACGCTGTTACTTCGTACTGGTTTACACACCTCCGTGGCTGTGCCCATTACCTTGTGTAAGAGACCTCTGGGGACGCTCCGCAACGATGGCAGTAACACACCTGGCAATATCATCCCGCATGGAAATTTTGCTCCACCGCTCTTGCAACAGTTTAAAAATGGTAGCAAGGATAATCCTCACTATTTTTACGTCTCTGCAGTTCTGGTCATGAAGATGAGCAGGGAAAACCATGGCAGTAACTAGGTGCTGCAAGAATGTATTTCCGATTTCGGTTCTCTGGAAGTACACCCTGAAGATAAGAAAGGGAATAGCTACGTCAGAGTCGAAATAAAGCAAAATGAAGCAAAATGATGCAGGTTTGGGGTTTGGCTCTTTTCTCCTCTTTCAGATTTATTACTGTCTCCGAGAGAGATGTCGGCGTCGGAACAGGGGCTACAGCGGTGAGATTTCCTCACACCACAGAGGACTCTGCAGCAGGAGCGGGTGTGTCTCGAGCCTCCAGGGACATGGCTCCTTCTTCTGCGGTGGGGAAGGCTCGGTCGTCTACAGCCGAGGACCTTCATTCTGCCAGCCCATGCCCACGTCGTCCACCTACAGCATCGAAGGGGGGTACAGATGTGGTAGTGAGGGATCTGTTGCAATAACCAGTGGTGATGGTGGGGAGACATCTGGCTGGGGCGTTGCAGGGAGGACAGTCCCAATCTATGGCACTGGGGGTGGAATAGGGTGCAGCACTGAGGGCTCAGGCCGGAACATCATTGATAGGTCATGGGGTGGTGGATCCAGTTGCTACAGTGGGGGATTGGGAATCAGCGAGGGAGGAGGCTCTGGATATGGGTACGATGTGTCACCCAGAGAAAACACCTTAACAACATACGGGGGCAGTGGTGGGTCGGGCTACTACAGCAGAGGATTGGGCTACGGGACTGAGGGATGCTCAGGCCCAGAGCTCAGCTCTGGAGGTGGTGAGTCCTCCCAGACCATGCAGCAGAAGTGCCCCGTGGTGGTCCCCAGAATCGAGGCCCACCAGAGCAAGAAAACCAGCCAATGGCCCCTCAGCCAGAAGAAGTGATAGGTCCAGCATTTGGCTTTGCTCAAGCGAAAAAGTGCCCAGAATGTGTCACTGTGGTCGGGTCTCTTCACTTTCCTCGCACTGGGCTGTGCCAGTAGTGCTGCTGTGAGCGCTGCTGGGAAAGAGGATTTGTGCCTTGGTGATGAGAAAAGATTCTTCTTCCCATCTCCTTCTGTTCGTGGGTTGAAAAATAAAACTTCATAGTCTGTGGGAAATTCCAGTATCTGAATGATTTTTTTAAATTCTGGCTCCGTCACTCAAAACACAGATACTCAAGGAGTCTACTTCACAACATGAGATTTGCCTTCCAACATTTGTGCTGTGTATTTTACAACCATACTCAAATGTAATAGTTATTTGTACTTATATTATTCTATATTTTATATATCTTATATAACTATCTATTTATTATATGTAGTTATAGTCTATGCTCTATACAGAATGTTTATATTCTATAAACAGATTTAAAATACATCGGGTTTAGCAGCAAAAGAAGGTTCTTAATTTTGCCCTTGCTGGCCAGAGCATCCCCCAAATTTTTCCCGTCAGATTGACCTCCTGAGACCCTCCACATGGAGGGTTAAGGAGATAACACAAAACTCCCAGATGATTTCCAACTGATTATTATTTACGGCGTGACCTTGGGAGTGCACGGTTGTTTACTTGGAAACAATTACACGCCGAGGCTCCTGCCCCAGAGAGAATTGCAGGGAATGTCGTAAGCTGGAGCACGTAACCCTTCTGCTTGCACCAGCAGCATGAGGCAACACCAACACCCTCGTTTGCTCCTTCGCACTAACCTGTTTCATGACATTTTTTGATAGGATCAGGCCCCAAATTAGGCACAGGAAGAGGATGGTTCCACTGTTGCTGCTGGGATGGCGTGGGGGAGGCTTGAACAACCCGAGCCGGTTGTTAGGTGGTATTTGCCAAATATTTAGCCTTTTGTGGCCATTCTATGGGGTGTTTTGATTCTTCCAAATATTGATAGTAAAGGAAAAAAAATCCACCCGTAGATCTACACTCATTTAAAAGGGAGACAAGAGAGCATAAAATTATGTTGCAAAATATTTTTTACCATTTCTGCTTTCCCCCCGCCCCCGTGAGGATTTTACCCTTTCAGCTCCATAAAAATCCAGAAAACTTTACCCTGATGTTTGTGAAACATCACAGCTTACACCCCTACCCCTCCCCCCCAAAAAAAAAAAAAATCAAATAATCTCCTCTGAGGTACAGCCCTGTGTTTGGTGCCACAATGGTCAGTTTCACGTCGTAAAATGTTGTAAAACTGGAGGGCTGTGGTGCAGGGAACGTTACACCAGGTTTTGCCACCAGCCATATTAAATTCCATTCGAAAATTAGACAGCATTACCATTTATTTGCATCTGGTTATATTTCTGAAATCTACCACTTTAGTATTGATTTCTGTTATTTCCCCTACTTCATTAAAGGCAAAAAAAAAAAACCAACCCAAAACCTTCAGAAAGCTCAGACAACTTCTGAGAGACTTCCAGAAAACTGACTAGTGACTGGAGTATCCAAAAATTTCTCATCTAATCAATTAACTGACCAAAAAAATCCCAAAATTTCAACCCCCCCACCCCAAGAAAAGGAAAATAGAAAACACTTTAAAAATACATTGCTTATTCACTGTCCCACCTGGCTGGTTCTTTGAGGCCGGTGTCTAAAAGCACCCCACAAGCTTAGATGTTAAGTGTGATGGATTAAATAATAGTATAAGACCCAGAAGAGGAGGAGGAGGAGGAGAAGGAGGAGGAGGAGGACGAGGACGAGGAGGAGGAAGAGGAAGAGGAGAAGGATGCTCTTGCATCTAGAGCTTGAACGTGAGGAGCTGGGGCTGCACCCCACTGCCTTTCCTGACACACTGGAGTGTGAGGCTGGATTTTACATACCCAGATGCTTTTGCACAAGCAGATTGCACACACACACACTCCCCCAGCTCGTTGTGCAAGAAGGGGAGCATCGAGTCATCCCTCGTGGCTGAGGAGCCGCAATAAGGCAGGACTCTGGTCCGCCAGCGCGTGGGTGCTTGCTGAAGCCGTGGCCCCTCCGCTCTGGCTGTTTGTAAACAGGCCCAACAGTAAACACAAAGCTGGTTTCTTGATGAAAGTCTCTAACTGGCGCCTCTGGAGAGAAACGAAAGAAATTTGCTTTAGAGATAGTGAGCGGGAGCCACCCCTCCGCTTCAGATGTTCAGTCGATCTCTGCCCAGAAAAAAACCTTGTGGCTCCCATGTTGGCAGAGAGAGTTGAAACACAAAATGAGTAAAAACACAGAGCCGGCCCCGCTGAAATTATGTGGCCACACTGCTAATGGGAAGGAAGAGGAGAACCTGGGGCTGTTGCAAGGCTGTGGTTGCACAGTGGATGGCATGGTTGCAGCAGGGCCAGGAGAGCGCCCCAGGCTTACAGGACTCCACTGATTTGCACCCAGGGTGCACCCATCCCGCCCCGGGGATGAGCTGGGTGAGCTTGAGATTCTGGGTGAGCTCAGGGTGCATGGTGAACTCCAGATGCTGGGTGAGCTTGGGTACACTGTGTCTGAGAGAGCACTTTACTCACAGCTTATTCATGAGAGCAAGGGTTGCTCAAGTAGCTTCTGCAGGCACGCATTTACCCACCACAGGCTGCTTCTGAGGCAGGCAATTAAAAAAAAATATTATAATGTTAAAAAACCAGAAATTTTAAAAGAGCAATTCTGTTCTGTACTGGACAGGGAACATGTCAGCAATAAAAACTAGTGGTAACTATGTCAATATCAGTGAAATGGTGGAAAAACAGCTGTGGATTAGATGGACACAGGCAGAGAAACCACAGTCCATTTGGGTGGCATTCACAGGTATAAGCCAAGACTTCCAGAAATGGCCTGTGCCACTACTTGGCTTTGACAGGTCACTTTCCAGTCATAGCTCCTGGAACCTGCCACAGTGGTCACAGGCTTCATTATCCTGGTTTTATTGCTCTGGGAAGTGACAGAGTCAGCAAGAGGGGATCAAGAGGGGACCCTTGGCTACTAAAGCTTCTGGTACCTGCCTTACAGGGTGAAAACAACTTTGAAGATGCCCCCAGAGAACACATGATGAGGACTTTCTAAAAACTTGCCATTTTTTGCTGTCGAGGACCTGAAAGTAGTGGCTCTTGTCCACCACGCAAGACCCCTGTCCTGCCAAGAGCAGGCAGGGGTAACCGGGCACCATGACCTCTTCCTCCCTGCTAGACTTTGGGCGAGAGGTTTCAGGAGGATAGAAACCCCCAAAAGCGCCACCTTTGCCATCCATTTTGCAACACAAAACTCATCCGGGCATGACGGTGAGACAGTCAAGCCACCCACACGGTTTTCACTCTTCGTGCATTACAACCTGCGTTGGGGCAGGGTGGCAATTAAAGCTGTGTAACACAAGGAAGACAATCTACTGTATGACAAGTCAATCAAAGAAACCTGGTTGAATAAGCTTTTGAAGGTGGTGGGTAATTAGAGGCGTGGCTGTTTGGTAAATACCTTGGTCATTTTTCCCCAGGGGTTTATTGCATTTTCAGGAAGAGGGTTCAGGACCGTATAAAAGTTCTCGGATGGGAGAGCAGCTCATCCACTCAGCTCCACTCCATCTTCAGAGCCTTCACAGACAAGGTGAGTTGCTACTACCCCGCTAACATGTCATTCCTGGGAAAATTTGCTGAACTGAGCTGAGACAGGCTCTCACAAAGACGGGTCTATGGCAGGGATTATTGGGAGCCAATTTCTTGCTTCGGTGGTGGCTGAGGTGATTTTGCACCGTCAAAACTGAGCTCAAGGCTGTCCACGCTAAGGAGCAACCTTTATGGCTCTTACCACATGCAGATATGCTTGGACTACCTTCAGTGCTCAGGATTCCTAGTTTCCAAAGGAAAAATTGGAAATAAGAAAGTGAAGTGGGGGATGTGGGAATGAATGGGAGACAGTAGGCTGATCTTTCATAAGAAACCTTGGATTTTAGCTGGGAATTTTAATTGCATTTATAAGCCTGACTGTTTTACTGAGCTCCTACAGAAAATATAAATCTTCAGGGGGTGAAAATATTAAGATCTCATTGAAGAAATTTAGAAAGGGACTAAAGAAGCCAGATTTAACCTTTATGAGAGGAAGGAGCAGAATGGACAGCCTTCAGCTTGTCTGCTCGCATCCTGGGTGGCTTCTTGAAATATCCTCAGAAGGGGGTTTAGATACACAAAGAGGATTTTCCTCATGCCTCGGGAAACAGGGCATTGACCAGTCGTGGGTCCACAGGGCACAGAGGGAGCAGAGGACACAAGGAGGAAGGAAGGCACAGGAGGCTCTTCATTTTGAGCATCTGGCTTTGAAAGCGTATTTTCCTGGGGTTCAGATACCACCAGTCCTGGCTGCAAATTCGCCGTCTGTGCGAGTGCCCCTCGAGGCTGCAAGTTCTTCAGACCCCTTGCCAAGATGCGTCTTGCCAGTGCAGTGCAAACTGGCAGCCCTGGGCACATCTCCTCCTCCGTTACACAGCCCTGAGATAATCCCAGAGCGTCTTCCACGAGCACCCATGGGATGCCGCAAAGGAGAGCAGGGAAACAGCTCCTGGAACCCAGCAGAGATGGAGATTGGGGCTCCCGGTGGGGCTCATGAGTGTGGTCAGATGGTGGGGGCTGATCTGGCACTGGGGGAATGAAACCCTAAGCAGGAGAAAAGGAAGAGAGAGACAAGCAAGTCCTGCCGAGCCCTGAGAGTCTTATAAATACATCAAGGAAATCTGAACCCAAAGCAGAGAAGGATAAGGACATTCATGCATCTAACCACAAAGGTCTTTTTTTTTCCCAGGGTTCACCGCACCAACTGAAAAATGTGCTCCCGTGCAGACAGAGGCTGCCACAGCTCCGAGAGCTCCTCCTGCCACAGCGGAGGTTCCTCCTGCCATGACAAAGAGAGGTCCTGCCACGGCTCCGAGGAGGTCATCTGCCATGAAGTGAGCGCCGTTCAGGATGTGACACCAGTGGTGGTCCTCCCTCCCCAGTGCCCCGTGGTCACCGTGCCCGGGCAGGTGCCGGTGGCCCCCGTTCCCTGCCAGCAGCAGCAGATCAAGCAGCCAGTGCAGTGGCCCCCCCAGCAGCAGAAGTGAAGGGGCGAAGATGAGCCGACGGTCAGCGCACACCCCGGGGCTGCTCCTCTCCCTTCTCCTCCGCAAGATGCAGCCCTGAGCTTGGGCAGGTCCTGCCCCTTTCCCTCCAGCACACACAACCTCTCCTCACTCCCCATAACGCAGTGGCATTAGCATGGCAGAATCGTGATTTGCTCTCTCGCACGCGAGAATTTGAATCTACTAATTTCCCGCTTCTGTCTCCAGTAGCAAAGATGTGATATTAAAACCTAAAGCTCACAAAACTTGCTGGTGTCCTAGTGTTTTTCCACCATCACCCTCCTCCTTGTCTTCAGCATCACTCCCAAACCCACCTTTACTTGTGAGGGCTGTTTTTCACAGCCTCCTCCCCTTCCCATTGCACTTTGATGGCAGTGACGTGTCAACGCTTGGCTCTCCAGACCCCACACCTTGTGCTTCCCCCAGACAAACCCAGAGGCCAGGTTGGGAAAAGCTGTCTGGGGTTGGAGGTGGAGATCAGCATCTCTTGCTAATCCCAACCCTTGGCTCTGGGACAGCTGGCCCTGAGCCTCAGACCCTCACAGGCATGTTTTGAAGGAGCTAAAACGAAAGCTTCCTTCACCTTGGTGTTACCTATATGGCTAGTGAGCATAAATCCAGGCTCTGTCCTGGAAGTCTGAAAGTCACTGATCACCATAAACAAGAAGGTATAAGCAAAGGAAGGATGACATCACCTTTAATCTTCCATCTGACCTGTTCTGAACAGAGAACATGGGGTTAGATCCACATTTTTGGCAAGGTAACTCTACCCTCTTTGCAAACCCCAGTAAGACCCCATATCACCAAGAGGAAATACTGTCTAATGTGATGTATAAATATATATAGAGAGAGACCCTGTCCCAGGTTTCCCCAGGAAGCTGTGGCTGCCCCATACCTAGAGGGGTTCAAGGCCAGGTTGGAGGGGGCTTGGAACAACCCAGTCTGGTGGGAGGTGTCCCTGCCCAGGGCAGGGGGGTTGGAACTCAATGATCTTTGAGGTCCCTTCCAACTCAAACCATTCTGTGAGTCTATGGTAACTGGGTTGAAGTCAGGCCACACACTGCAGCATTGACTCCCACTGGGAGCTCTAGTCCTGCAAACACCACAAGTGTCTGGAAATCAAGAGAAAGATTGCAAAAAATGTTCCCAGTTCCTACCAAGGTTTTCCCAGCAGATACCATAAAATTCCTGGGAAAAAAAAGGAGCATAAATGGACAGAGGGCCATAAAAATCAGCAGTTGTATTTCCCATTGCACCCGATCCATCCCCAGGTTCTCCTCCAGTGTCCACCAGCACGGAGGCAAATCGCTGCAGGAATTCATGCCTCTGTGGGATGAGAGCAGTATTGTGTGTAATGCGCTAGATATTTAATTAGCAAAGGGTTTGCAGTCAATCTTTGAAAGGAACTGGAAACTTATGATTAGCTTTATTATTATTGCTAATTAAAATAACGAGGAACACCAGTCCCATACGCAAGGTACATGATTGCAGGTGCAAGGAATGAACGTCGGGGTCAGAGATGGGCAGCTCTGTCTGAGCATGAAGGCATTGAGTGGTGCCACATCCCTGTCCCCCCAGTCACCCAGGTACCCCTCTACCAGACCCAAACCCATCCTGTGCCAAACAGGAGGTTGAACCCAAGCCAGACTGGAGGCTCTGGGCTGGGTTTGAAGTATGGCTGAAAGCGTTTGTGGGAAGGGGAGATAAAATCTCCCAGCTTAGTTCTTTCTAGGCAGTCCAAGTTTTCACCTACGCTCTCAGCCAAGCTGGAGTGCTGCAGGTTGTGTCATTCGTTTAAGAAGAGACTTAGGAAGAGCCTGAGGAACAGAGAAGCAAATCTCTCCTGAGCTGGAGTTTTGTTATCTCAGCACACACCCCTGGGAAGGGAAGCAGGAAAGGGGATTGCATAAATCCAGCAGGAAATTGTCCCCACCTTCCCCCTGCCATGAAGGCCACAGCAGCAGGAGGGCAATCTCTACAGAGAACGTTTTTTGGACAGTGCCTCAAGTCAGTAGGAGAAGAATGGGCTAGAAAAAGAGGGCAAAAAAAGCATGGTAACCCCAAAGCAAATCATCAGAAAAGCAAGAAAAAAGGGAGCCATGCATGTAGAGCACGTTTCTCAGCACTAAATAAGCATTGGGTAAGTGTGGGCCTCCTACATGGCATGTCTGGCTGTGCCATTGTGGCACCATCCAGCGATGCCACAATATGAGGGCCCTGGACCACACCAGGTTGAGGGTCCCACACAAGGCGGTACCACATTAATTGTAGAATCCCTCATAACACCCTTCCGACCATACCCCATAGCCATGGCATGACCCACATGCCTCATAGCTGTCACCCCAGCGCCCCAGCAGGGCAAGAAGACCCACTTCCTTTGCACTGTGCCGGCTCAGAGCAGACTGAGCGGTGGTAGCCATAGTGCTGATAGTTGTGGCCACCCTGGCATGAGTACCTGCCACAGGCACAGCCAGGGCTGTAGGCACAGAGGAGGGGTGTCCGGCAGGTGTCCAGCCAGGAGCCTGCGGGGTCATACCAGGTTGAGTTCAGGTTGAAGAAAGATTCCCTCCCAGAAGAACACACCATTTTGGGCAATGGAGTCTGCCTAAAGGAAAGGTAGTTCAGTGATGGAAGCACGACGATAGCTTTTTATGCAATTTTTTATCTCCTGCACTTCCATATAAGCAGAATAGTGCAGTAAATATGGGCTTTCCCCCCGATTTTATCATTTTCTGCATGACATATAATAGTATTATACCTGCAAGTTGTTATTTTTAATAATTTACCAAAGAACTACAAGAAATATTCCATAGAACTTATGTCTCCCTCACACTGTTTAGAATAAACCAGGAGTTTGGTTCTAGGCAGAGATGGAGTCTACAAATAAGTTTCCGTAAGTGTTCCAGATCAAGAGCCAAGTCACGTACCTCAGTCAACAACGGGGAGAAGTAACATCAAACTGAGGGGAATGGCCTGAAACTGGGGAACTTTATAGAGCTGGAGGCTTCAGCCATGAGGCACTCCTGGAGAATGGGGCTTTGCTCTCTCCTGACCACAGCTGTTTCCGTTTGCTGCCCTTGGTTCCTAATTTTTACATCTGACACTTTTTTTTATTTTTATTTTTACTATCCTCTCTCTTTCACACAACAGCGAATTTACATTAAAGGTTTCTAAAAGCTCTGCCTTACCGCAGCCTAAATAGAATTTTGTATTTAGAGGTTACTTCTGTACATAGTGATACTGAAGCACACATGTGAATGGACCTGGTTGAGGGATCCCGGTGAGTCAGCAAAGCATCACCCAAAATCAATTGTGCCTGACATCTAATCCATGATGCCATCCCAGTGTTGACACATCCTTGCCTTTTATGGGACAAGAAAATGTAATTGCCAGGTTAGATGGGCATGACCTATACGCAGACGTGGAAAAGAAGACTGAAGTTCACCCATGATTCACGGGAAAATCCAGGCTCAGAAGAATCTACCTCTACCACACTACGCTGTTTTGTTTATATTTTCTTGAGCTACAGCCCTGTGTAATGTGTGTTTCCATAAGAGATGCTGTGGCTGAGTACCAAAAGCAGGACAGCAACACCAGCCCTCTGTCCCAGCTCATGTTCCAACCATCATCTTCAACATTACTGTGACACTAAAGATCTTAAAACCTTACTCTGGAAGCAGGTGCAGGACCCATCTTCTCACAGCCTCAACTGCAAGATTTCCAGAAAGTTCCTTGATTTCCAGAAAGTAAACTAAAGACGGGTTCTATTTAAAATGTCAGGGAAGAAAATAGCAGTACATTAAGGAAGGACAGAGGAAAATAGGAACAGAAAGTAACTACACGTCTGGGAGCATGAGCAGGACTTGGGCTGTTGGGTTCACCTCAAACCATTCTGCTCTGGGGTTTGGTACCACTTCCATCAACACGGTATTGCTGGACTGGACTAAAAGAGCATCCATAGCAAGAATAAAAGAAATCCTTGACAGGAGACATCACAGAGACATGCTGAAATTACCAATGAAGGATGTATTTGGGCTAATCCCAAATCTCTCATTAATATATCCGGTACCGTTGGGCAAGTCAGCCCGAGTATTCCTGCCCTGAACATAATCCGCATGAGTTAACATTAGTAATCATTTTTCTTTCACATGGAGGTGGGATCACGTTTAGTTCTTGGTCCATGTGACGTCCCGGCACAGCTGGAGGAATCGGTCCTTCTGAATTCCAAACATCTCTTCCGCTTGATACATGTCGTCCATGACCAGATCCATGAGTTTCTTCAGTGCTGGCGTCACTTTGCGTGAAATACCTTCCAATCTCTTTCATGGGGAGGCAAAGGAATTAGAGTGCTATTAATAACCCATGGGACAATTACAATGCTAAAAGCACAGTGCATCAAAGGGAATATGTCGGAAGCTGAATACAGCGGATAGAAATGGGCTGGGATGTGTAATTAGGTTACACTTGCCAAGAGATGTCTCATGTCCCAGATAACTCTTTGGAAGAGTATAAAAGGTCTCCCATCCCAGTTCCCTTCATTCGCTTCTCAGCTCCTCTAACACCTTCAATCCCATTGCTGAAGGGGTAAGTTCAATTTTTCTGTTTCTCTTGGGTCTCCTTACGAAACCATCTGCTTTCATACAAGCTTCGGTAGAGTTGGAGCATGACACACCTCACCTCCAGAACTTGGTCATGCCAGAGACCAAGTTCTTGTTACCCACAAGAGCTGTTTTCTTAATGCAAATGGCAAGTGGGATATAGACTTTGCAAGCAGAGGCTCAAAGATTTTGTGAACCAAAACACAAAAAAAGGTTGGGAAATACAGAGAGAAGACAGTTGGGACAGTCTGAGGACAGTCAGAGGACTTTATGGAAGAGAGGCTTCAAAGGTTTGGAATAGAAGGCACTGGAGAGTCTGGGGCTGCATATGAAAAATGGAAGTTTTTAGTAATTTTTCTCTAAAAAGTGACTTGCGTCCATAAAAAGTCAGTTTTTTCATGGGGGATATAATTCCTCTCCCAATAACTAAAGAGCATCGAAATAACTTTCTTATCCCTGAACAACCAGAAATGGAGAAGAAAATGGGGGATTCCAGAGCAAATTAGAGAATGCAGATATGGTCACGTACACCAGGGCCACGATACCAGAATGAACTTTNGCTGCCCCCCTGTCCAGCGCTACTGCCCCCAGGTCCCCTACTGCCCCCAGTACACCAAGAACATCTGCAAGCTGCCACCAACGTGCCCCAAGTACTAGAAGCTTGATCCGACCCCGGAACCTGGACCCACCGGCTCATTCCTCCCTTGGATACTCCTGATGCCTAAAGCTTGACTCTTCGGGTTGTCTTTTCCCATTTGCGGTTTGCGTGAATCCTCTGATACCTCGCCTGTGATTCTTCAAAATATAAATCAGATCTGTCTTAATTTATTAAGCATGCAAAATCCACCTTATGTTATTTTCCAAAAAGGCTGGGGATGTTTTCTGCTGGAAGTGGCTTACACATGATGTGCCAGCCTCCAAGCCATGCATATGAGACAATAAAATTTCATTTCCAAAACTAGAAAAAGGTTATGATTTCTTTATTCTTTGGCTTCCTTGCTTGAGAATGACATTTACCTCTCTCCCACTTCCTAGTCACTGCTTCTTATGCCTTTCTTCTCAGACTAACCACAAAAGGCCCATATTCTGAAGTTTCCAAATGAGTGAGACCCCACCTGGAGTTTTGTGTCCAGCTCTGGAGTCCTCAACACAGGAAGGACATGGACCCATTGGAAAAGGTCCGGCAGAGGGCCGCAAAAATGATCAGAGAGAACACTTCTGCTGTGAAGACAGGCTGAGAGAATTGGGGTTCAACCTGGAGAAGAGCAGGCTCTGGGGAGACCTTACAGCAGCCTTGCAGTACCTGAAGGGGGCTACAGGAGAGATGGGGAGGGACTCTCGATGAGGGAGGGGAGCCATGGGATGAGGGTTAATGCTTTTAAACTGAAAGAGGGGAGATGGAGCTGAGGGAAAGAACTTCTTTGGTGTGAGGATGGTGAGAGCCTGGCCAAGTTGCCCCAAGAAGCTGTGGCTGCCCCATCCCTGGAGGGGTTCAAGGTCCTGTTGGCTGAGGGTTAATGCTTTTAAACTGAAAGAGGGGAGATGGAGCTGAGATGTGGGAAAGAACTTCTTTGGTGTGAGGATGGTGAGAGCCTGGCCAAGTTGCCCCAAGAAGCTGTGGCTGCCCCATCCCTGGAGGGGTTCAAGGTCCTGTTGGCTGGGGCTTGGAGCAACCTGGTGTTGTGGGAGGTGTCACTGCCCAGGCCAGGGGGGTTGGAACTCAATTATCTTTAAGATCCCTTCCAACTCTAACCATTCTATGATTCCAGACACTGGAGGAGATTTATGCATTCATGGACAGCAATTAGGGACTTCATCCATACCCCTTTTAGCCTAGGACTGTCTTTCCCAGTCCCTTCCTCCAGCAACACTTCATACACTTCATACATCATTTGTCACTCTGACTCATAATTACATACATTTTGAGGTGTCTAATAAATGCAAATTGGTACCCAGAGGTCTTCTCTAACCCTCCTTCTTTCTCTCAACTTCATATGACTCTTTTCAATGAAAATTACACACACTTAAAAAATAAATGCTAAATCTCTCCCTATTTTTTACAACCTAAGACTATCCTTATCTCTCCCCAGTCGCCAGCCCAACTCGCTGAGACATCTGTTCTAGAACAGGATCGCTCACTTCCTCCTGCCGGTGCCTGTTCCCCTGCATCGGCTTCACAAAGAGCTCGAGAAGTAACTTCAGCTGAAATTACTCACTTTGGGTACCTCGCAAAGGGAGAGATGAACACACCTTGCCTGATGGAGAGCTGACCCAAAGGCCTTCTCCAAAAATACAGCTTTGTCAGTGTATAAGAACCACTTCTACATTACTTATAACTCTCAGCAGTTTTCAGAAAACTGCAGGTGAGATTTTCCTTAACAAGGGTTAGCACTTTTTAAAAAACTTTCTCTTTGCTGGATCACAGCCTTGAAAAATAAAGAAAAAGCACCTCACCCAGAACAAGAAACCATACTCTCGTGGGATGTGTTTTCAAATTCAGAATGAGCTAGAATCTCACAAAACTTGTCAGAGTAGCAAGCTATTTGGTTTTTCCCCAAAATTTGTCATCAAAATAAACCCTGAAAGATATGAAGACCATCTCCACAGGGAGAGCTACTCCCTTCTCAACTCAGTAAGCAATTTCGAGGACCCCTTTGTTGTAGTTGCTTCAGAATTGACCCATGGGGTGCTCCCAAGAAGCTCCTGTGTCACCCACCCAGGTAAAAGTCACAGGAAACCAACAATTACCCATTTCATTGCCTTGTAGTAAAGCCTTGGGCTGCTGTGAGAGAAACTCGGTAGTAAATAGTGAAACACTGCAAAGAGTAAAAATTACAGAACTGCTTAAGTAAGATGGCAGCCCGAAGCAATTTGGGATCCGAAAACAGGATGCCGATACGCAATACCTTCCCAGCACAAATCCTTCCTAGTTAGGATTTGAAATCCCCTTCTGGATAAAGGATAATACCGTGGCACAAGGGAAAAAACAGGTCATGGCTGGTGGACTCACAAGCGGAATGAAAAAAATTGGAATAGGGGACCTCCTTGTAGCGTCACCTCCGGTGTCAAGGCGCTAAGTGCATCTGAGCCAGGCAACAGGACTTCCCTCTAAGTAGAGCTCATGTGAGTTGTGGCTGTTAATTACAGTCCTTTGTGTCACAAAAAAAAAAAAACCACCAAAAACATATCAATCAAACTGTGAGTCTGCCATGCAGACCAAGGGGCAGCAGGCAAGGTAGGAGTCAACGCTTTTGAATTGTACGTTGATGCAATGCTGGTTGCCCAACGACAAATCACTTAATAACTGTAGGGTTAGGTTGGCTTTTAATATGTAAATATGCAACTGCCTTCAAAATTCCCTTATAAAGCAGATTGGGAAATTCATTGCTTATTAACTCGCTAAGGAAAAAGTCATAATTGGTTTGCCTGACTGTGTAAAATCGGAAATGCTAAAAACTAGACACAAGATAAATATGAATGTGACTACTTAATTAATTGTCAGCATTACCAAGAGATGCATAATTTCTTGGACAACCCTTCGGGAGGTATAAAAGTTCGCCATCCCCTGCTCTTCCTTCATTCAGCATCAGCTCTCGGTGCTCTTCCTCTCTCTTGCTCCAGCAAAGGGTAAGTTGGATTACATTGATTTATCTACTCACACAGGACTTCTAGCTGGCAAGATCTGTGTTTGGATCTTGTCTCTGTCTCAGAGATTTCTTATTTTGGGTGACTGGGTGCCTGAACATGTAAACTACACAAACGGTGTTCGTGGCTTCCTCACAGCAGAAGGGATAACAGAAAAACAGGAGTGAAGGACTAGATCTGCAAAGAAAAAGGGTCTTTGGGAGCCAGCAAGGAATTAATTAATTCCCAAACTAGCTGGTGGTGGAGGAAGAGGTATCATCTCAGCCAAGGCAGTATGGTTTTAGAAGTAAATTTTACCTTAAAAAGCCAACAGTAGCACCTTGGTAGGGAAATTCCCATCAGAGCTGGACTATCGTGGAGTATTGCCCAAAAGACAAGGCAGTAGCACTTTGAGGGTCAAGATATCCCCCTACCTTACAAAACAGAGGAAAACAAAATTTCCCAGGTTACCACTAAAAAAGATACAAGGGAAATGCAGCATGTTACAGCCATATCAGCCTGATGGTCTCTCTCTCTCTCTCTCTTCCCTGACAGCTTTGCCAAGACTCCACAAAGATGTGCTCCCGCGGCTCCTGCCATGACTATAGCTCCTCCTGCCATGGATCCAGCTCTTCCTGCCACGGATCCCGCTCCTCCTGCCACGACTCACGACCATCCTGCCATTACACCGTCCAGAGGCAGCCTGTGCAGAAGTACAGCTACGTGACACCCTGCTGCCCCCCTGTGCAGCCCTATTGCCCCCCAGTGCAGCGCTACTGCCCCCCAGTGCAGCCCTGCTGCCCCCCTGTCCAGCGCTACTGCCCCCAGGTCCCCTACTGCCCCCAGTACACCAAGAACATCTGCAAGCTGCCACCGACGTGCCCCAAGTACTAGAAGCAGGATCCAACCCCGGCACCTGGACCCACCGGCTCGTTCTTCCCTTGGATGTTGTGTCCATGGATCATCTCATCCCTGGGTCTCTGTCATGCGCCTCACCACTGGTCTGGGTGAAGCATTCCCTTAATTATCATTTAAGGTGTCATTCTTCCTAATTATTCAGTGTGTAATTGCTGTTGGAAATCTCTCTGTGCCGTGCACTTCTGTTTCAGACTCATCTGGGTGTGGGAAATAATAAATCTTAAAATTTCATCAAACCTGCATTGTCTTTCAATTTCTTTATTCACTTTTTCCTTTAGACTTTTTATTTTCTGGATTCTTCAGTCAAATTCCTTTATATTTTCCAAGTGCCCCAATAGTCGGTGGCCAATAACATCAATTCCCACATTCATTGGGGAAGAAAATGAACTCATTTGTAGAGGAAAAAGTTCGCAACTACCAAAAACCTACACAGAAGTAAAAGGCTGAGTGTATCAAAGCTTCCCATTGTCTGCTTACACCAGACAATGAGCTGGTCTACACAGACTTTTGTCCCGTCATTTTGAAAACAGCAAGATCAAAGATGATTGAATCCAAACTCTTTTGTTTTGTAGACAAGCACAGCTCATTAAATGAAAGAGGAATAACTAGTTCACAGCTGCCAATAATCTTACTCAATAAATGCAATAATTTACTCTAAGCTCAACTTCAGAACTGGGACATATAAATATTTTCAAATATCTTAATACCTCTGAGCCTCTGGAAACAGAAGCCACAGATTTCTTGTTTGTATTCCAGTGTTGCTTGCCACTGGTATGTACTTTGAAGCAGAGAAACGGGTCACTCCAGAGAAGGTCCATCTCCTCTAAGACTCCTGTGTGCTTGCACAGCATGGATCTGAACACCACAATATGTCATTATGGAGAGCTCGTAAACCCAACAGCGCTGAGCGTAACTCAGCAACGTCAACACCCACATTGCTTGAAAAATGACATTTTGTCACTGTAGGTTGGGCTTCCTTTACATACTTCCCTGAAAGAACTGCAAGCAGTGGATGATAACCCTTTAGAGATTGTGTTCCCAGTCTGTGAGGGGGTCCGACAGCAAGCTGGGGAGGGACTTTTTACAATAGCATGTAGCGATAGGACAAGGGGTAATGGCTTCAAATTAAAAGAGGGAAGAATGACTTGAGATCTCAGGAAGAACTTCTTTGCTGTGAGGGTGGTGAGACCCTGGCCAAGTTGCCCAGAGAAGCTGTGGCTGCCCCATCACTAGAGGAGTTCAAGGCCCTGTTGGCTGAGGCTTGGAGCAACCTGGCCTGCTGGGAGGTATCCCTGCCCATGATAGGGGAGTTGGAACTAGGTGGTCTTCACAGTCCCTTCCAACCTAAACCATTCTATGATTCTATGTCTTCCTTAGCAGGATCCAAATTTGAAAGATTCAGAAACACTTTTTCACTAGGCATAACCTTGGACACCTCAGTTTTGGGCTGGGTGAGGAGGCAGAGATTTCAGAAGAACATTGGGGTCATGGTCTAGGCCGAAGCATGGAGGAAAGGTGAACTGTCACACAAGCACCAGCTTTGCCGAACAGGCAGCCACAGCCTTTCTTGGTTTTGGACCCGCAACTGAGTCACGAAATTTCCCTGAGGAATTCGTGCAATCCTCCCTCACTACACAGAACTCACCACAAGCAATTATATCACCTCTAGCCTAAAGAAAAGTTGTAGGACACCAGTACTTTAGAGAGAGCTTCTCGTTAGCAGTTACCAAATTGCTCTAATGGGTAACATTCTCCAAAACTGATGAGTTAGAGGCTCCGTTTTCTTACGCTTCAAAGGCCGAGTCAAACGGGATTATAAATCCAGCTCTAGGGCCCACAATTTTGCCACTGGTGACAGGACCCTCATTTGCTCAAACACTCCTTTTCTCTGAACTCTTTACTTTACAGACATCTCTGCGAGTGAGGTCAGGTGAAAAAAAGTATATATGAAAAAAAAAATCAGTGAAGGGAAAGAAAAACCAGCAAACAGGAAAAACTTAACATATTCATACCATGTACAGGCCTCATCACTGGACATTTTTCTCTGATCTTAAGTACGAAATAATCATAGAAACACACGGAATGATCTGATGGGGTCAGTCAAGTCAACTGGCAAGCCAAGGAACTTGTGAAGAATCAGAACTATTTTATTCTTTTTTGCCGCACCAGGGCAATCAGATCACACCAGGCTTCCCAGCACCGTGCCATACCCATGACTTGCACCTGATAATCCCGTTTCCTGTTAGCATTCAACAACAGGCAAATTAACATCCTGAGCTGTCACCTGCGCAAAACGATAGGGCCTACCCCAGGAGTCAGCATTTCTGAGACTTAAAGACCTTTCTGTCCCTGATGCAATCCCAGTTGCCTATTGGGAAGCTAATTAACACCTCTGAGATTAGTGTCACTCTTCAGGAAATGGGAGAGAAATGCCCTCTAAAATCCTGATGGGAAATGCATCAGGAATTACATATGGGATGAAACACAGTGCGTCAAAGAGGAAACGCTAAAAATAGGATAGCGCAAACATCTGGGATTGAGTGCGGAAATAATTAAATTGTCATTGCGAAGAGGTGTCTCACATCTGAGATAACCTTGTGGAGCCGTATAAAAGACCACTCGGCCCAGTCCTCTTCAGTCGCTCACCTTCCCTTCCAGGTACTTCTCCTTGTAGCAGAAGAAGGTAAGACAAATTTTACTCTTTCTGTGCGTGCTGAGAGCAAAGAACCCTTCACTAAAGGTTTTCATGGACCTCCTGGGAGCCGGGACTTAACTAAATGCCTTCTCCTTGCACTCTTGTGATGCTCAGAGAGAGGCACAATGAGCAGCTGATGAAGGGATGGGGATCACCAGGGAAGATCCAGCGAGGGCACATGATGGGATCCTTGGGTGACACCAACTCCTTGCTGTTCCCCAAGGGAGATGGGATATGGGAGTGCCTCATGGGGTTCATGCATTGGCTTGAAGGGACCTAAATTCAGAGAGCAGTTGCCAGAGAAAATCCTGCAGATTGGGCAGGGTCAAGGGTGAATTCGGTCTGGATTAAGTGGGCATAAAGAGTGAGAGAAGCAGTTCACTGAGGAGCTGAGGAAAAATTTTATTTTAAAAAAGGGTGGAAACATAAGAAGTGGATCTGGGGCTCCTCTCACCACTTTGATCTCTTGCTCCTGACAGCTTTGCCAAGACTCCACAAAGATGTGCTCCCGCGGCTCCTGCCATGACTATAGCTCCTCCTGCCACGGATCCAGCTCTTCCTGCCATGAATCCCGCTCCTCCTGCCATGACTCACGACCATCCTGCCATTACACCGTCCAGAGGCAGCCTGTGCAGAAGTACAGCTACGTGACGCCCTGCTGCCCCCCTGTGCAGCCCTATTGCCCCCCAGTGCAGCGCTACTGCCCCCCAGTGCAGCCCTGCTGCCCCCCTGTCCAGCGCTACTGCCCCCAGGTCCCCTACTGCCCCCAGTACACCAAGAACATTTGCAAGCTGCCACCAACGTGCCCCAAGTACTAGAAGCTTGATTCGACCTCAGCACCTGGACCCACTGGCTCATTCCTCACCCAACGCCTCCAGCTCATCTCCTTGCCCATCACCTCTCTGCCAGCAAATGCTTTTTTGGGATGAAGTCTCTCAATTCAACAAGCTTTGAGCTGTTTAATCTCCTTCCTGCCAGCGCGAAGCACGCTGTCTGCTGGGAATAGCTTCTTTCTTGTTCTGCTGTTTCATTCTCTGGCAAGACAATAAAAATTATATTTCAAGCCTACCTAACAGTTCTGGATGTTTTTAGTCACCATTCCATCATATCACCTGGCCTGGCGGCATCTGGCTTTTGGGTTTTGTTTTTGGTTGTTGTTTTTTTTTCCTTGTGGTTTTAAAGCCATGCTTTAATCACTGCTGAAAATAGCTATAAAGTAGGACGACCGCCAAGAAAACATGAAAGGCGAGGAAAACGCCTGTGGCACCCACTTAAGGATGCCAGGAGCACTGCGGCTCTCACCGGGAGCTGAGATTAAATATGTGGGGTTAATTCCCAGTGAAACTATTTTCACTGAGCTCAGGAGATGCAACGGGGTTGGGTGGTGTTCAGAGTTACATCCAGAGGCCTGGCCTGCACGTCCATATTTTTACTGCAGATGTCGTCTTTAAAAGCCACTGGTATATTGGGAAACAAACCCGAGAAAATCCTGCAGGGCTTGGAATATCCTCAATTAAACGCTTTCTACAGCGTGAAGGGAGAGAAGGTTTCCCCGGTGTGATTCACCCATCCCAGGGCAGGCATGGGAAATAAGCTGGATGAGCTGGGTACTGCAAGTGCTGAGTAAATGACTGGTTGGTGTAAGTAATTGGAATTAGCTCTATATAGGCTATAGGGAAAATTGTCATTATAAAGGAATAGCCGGCTAAAAAGCAAAAGTTGCAAACGGGACGCAGAGAGCCATTAATTACTCACCCACATTCAAGTTGTTGCCATCGCTAAGAGACAGCTCATTTTCATGTGACCCTTGGCAGCTACATTAAAAAAAAAAAAAAAATTAAAAAAATCTTTTCTTCACATGTCTGAGTTGGGTTCTGAGCCAGTAAAGGCTTTCTGTCCATAGGAATGGGTTTGTCTTCATATACGTACCTTTGCTTTCCCTCACTCCCCTACGCCTCCAACTTTCTATTCTGTGACTAATCGCAGCCCATTCTGTTTCCTCTTCCTTTTCCAATCCCTACGAAAGGCACAAAACTGCCAAAGTGGTTACACTTTCTGCTGTGGTCAAGCTTGAAATTTCCATTCATTTGAGGATGAGAAATGGCAGCAATAACGGGGAAACAAGAATGAAGTTCCTTTCTATTTCATTTTACTCTGTTCTATCCCGTTCCCTTCCATTCTAAACTTTTCTCAGTCCTGGAGAGGTTTGACATCTGGAACATTAAGAACCAAAGGCTTTATGAATGCTTTACCTCCTCATAACATTTAAAAATAAAAATCAGAGACCATAGATGTTTGGCAAGAGAAGCCCGCTACATATGGCACTCTAGATAGCTTAGAGGAACATTTCTGCTCTGCTGAGTCTGTGTTAAATAACGTAACAACGGATTTCCACACTAGGATAAACCATGAGCAAACCCCTCAGGATTAATGAGGAGGAATTTGCTTTCGCTGTTTCACAGCCAGGATTGCTTCACTGCACCCATCGTTCCCAAATCCAAACAAACAGAGCAGTGTCACTCTGGACTTCTTAAGGAGCCCGCTAATCTCATTCCCTCAACGCAAAATTTAATTGGGATCTTTGTTTGGATCCAATTTGAATCTTTTTTTCTGTAAATCTTCTCTTGTAAAAATCAGTTATGGGTCCTTCCAACCCCCTGTGGAGCCCTGTGGAGCTATCTCAAGTGGCTTTAGTCATCCCTGATGTCCACAGCCAGCTCTAACAGCAACAGGTGGTTAGGGTTTTTTTGAACAGAGAATGAAGTAACACAGAAAACTGCCTTATTTTGAAACAATATCTCTTACTTTACCTCACTGCTCAGGGTCCCTTATATAAAAAGCATCAGAGTCTCCTGTCCTTCCTCTGCAGGCTCAGAAATCAACCCCCCAGCCATCTCCCAGGTGGCAATGAGCCTCCTTTATTGCTAGTGAGATGCAGGTACTCAGTTGGTGTCAATCTCTATCATTAATTAGACTATAATATGTGGCAGTGACTTTGTTTAACCCAGTCATTAGCATGAGGACAATCTTAATAGGAAATGAAGCCTATGTTTTAGGGGACATGCATCTTGACCTTGGAAAGAGCTTCTCCTTGCCTGGAGAAGTGGTGACTTCATGGCCCTTGGAGTTCTTCAAAGCCGGACTGGGTAGCTTTCTAAGAACTGGGATGTGGCCAAATAAAATCAGTAGCTGCCCAACAGAAACTAAGTGGAAATAGACACTTTGTGTCACCCAGAGCCAAACTGAAGGTTCACCTTGACCTATCTTGCCCTCAGCACCTCTGATCTGCATCTCACTGTGTTTTTGATTGAACAGAAAGAGCCTGAATCTTCTCTCCCTCACCTCAGGTGAAATTAGGAAGCTGCAGGGGAGGGTGGGCAAGGGTCCTTGGTGCTCTGCTCCCCCAGATGCACAGCCCCATGGCAGCAGGAGCAGCCCTTCTCCTCAGGGTGATCTCAGAAATGAAATATTTAATCACGTCAATCGTAGTCCCCGGTCCCGTGAATTCCTTCTGACCAGAGAGATATAATTTTTTAAAAGGACGCCGTCTAATTTGAAATCCTAAAAATGCTCAGAGCATCACATGAGGCCTTCAGGCTTTCCTGCAAAATAAATATTAACATCATTAATGAATAATTGCAGCACGATCATTTACATCAGCACTAATGACTGCCCATGGGTGATGGAGAACTGAGCATGGAGTTATTCCAAAAATAACATCCGTAGGTGGATCTTTTGTTACTTGAGGGCATACTAGAAATTAAAAAAAAAAAAAAAAAAGGAATTGGAATTTTGCAGATCAAGTTCTGATAAGTTTCGCACTTTGTTTTTATTTAGAGATGTCAAAAAGGAATTGGCAAAATGCCGTCTCTGACTTGACCGCCAAAACTCTATTCCAAATTTCCACAGTGAATCCACATGGTCCTTTGCACCTAAAATTTCTGACATTGGCGTATGTCCTCCAGTGCATGGGTGGGACGAGGCAGCAATGGACAAGACATCAAGAACTTTCTGTTACATTTTTGCCCTTCTGATGACCAGAGACCCCAAATAAAGACATCGGGATTCACCATTTCTGCATTCACAACCAAAACCACGCAGCCACGGAATTGTACTTGTTGGAATTCAATTTAAAAAAAAAATACTCATATGGAGGAGTGATTGACGTCCAGAAGGCCTTTGCATGCCTCTGGAATCCACTGCTCCTCAATCTTAATTATGATTTTTATGATAATTGAGCACTCACTAGCTCCAAACAAGCCACGTAGCACCTCAATGCAGCAGCGTTTCCATATGCGAAATGAGCAGAAACATACCTTTGAAGCAGTTCACGAGCATCACACAAGAATTAACTTGACATTAAAAAATTGTAAAAAATTCACAGAACAAATTGCTAATAACACAAAATTGAGGGGTTGGTCAAATCAATGAGGCAAAGTCTAAATGGATGAAGGCACATTCAACAAATAAGTATAGGCTTAGTGCGTAAATCACGGATTGCTGTGGGGTACCTCATTTCCGGCAGGACAATTTCGGGCTAAATAAAAGGTCGCCCCTGTCCCTTTGCTCCTCACACAACTGAACCACTCAGTCAAACACGGTAAGTGTGAGCAGTGGTCCTGGGGAGCAATGGTTCTCAGCTGGTTTTGGTCAAGCCAACGACTGGAAATGTGTCTTTGTATCTGAACTTCATAGGGTGTTGGATTGGACGACCTTTAGAGGTCTCTTCCAACCCAAACTGGTCTATGGTTCTGTGGTTCTTTGATCTACAGCTCTCTCTGAAATCCAGATTTTCCAAGCCTGTTGGTCTATTGCTTATTGAAGAGGCAGTTGGTGGAGGAGAGCAGAGTGGGAAATGAGCTTCTTGGGGTGGAAATTCAAGGAGTGATCTTCATGGGTGAGCAGAGGAAAGTTAGTTTCCAGGAAAAGTTGAAAAGATGCACAAATATCATTGGGATAGTGACAAGTGCCTTGGTTTCTTTAAGTATCTTTATTTTTTGGCAAGTCAAGACAAATAGAAAGCGGTGTGTGATATGGCTGTCACCTATGGGCCTGGACAGCAGCATTTGAATGCCAAAGTGAAACTTATCCATATCCTTGGAAAGATGGGTTGTATCTGAAAGTACTCTGTGTTTCAGATCCTCACTCCTCCCAGCTTCGGCTACCCTACAAACAGCATGTGCTCTACTGGATGTTGCTCTACCGGATGCTGCTCCGTCGTGAAGAGCAAAACGGTGTGCTGCAGCCCATGCCAGAAGACCGTCTGCTGCGACCCATGCCGGAAGACCATCTGCTGCGAACCGTGCCAGAAGACCATCTGCTGCAGCCCATGTCAGAAGACCGTCTGCTGCGACCCGTGTCAGCAGTCCTGCTGCTGCGACCCATGCCAGAAGCCTTGCTGTGACCCCTGCTGCCAGCAGTCCTGCTGTGACCCATGCCAGAAGCCCTGCTGTGACCCATGCTGCCAGCAGTCTTGCTGTGACCCATGCCAGAAGCCTTGCTGTGACCCCTGTTGCCAGCAGTCTTGCTGTGACCCATGCCAGAAGCCTTGTTGTGACCCCTGCTGCCAGCAGTCCTGCTGTGACCCTTGCCAGAAGCCTTGCTGTGACCCCTGCTGCCAGCAGTCTTGCTGTGACCCATGCCAGAAGTCCGTCTGCTGTACCAAGGTGTGCCAGAAGTCCGTCTGCTGCTGTAGCCAGCCTTGCCCACGTCCCTGCTGCTGCTGTGGCTGCTACCCCTGCTGCTGCTCTGGATGCCTGTCCTGCTGCTCCTACGTGGTGAAGAAGAAGCCTGTCGTGGTGTGTTGCACCCCCGTGCAGTACTGCTCTCCCATGAGGAAGTACTGCATTCCCATCCAGCAGTGCTGCAGCAGCATCAAGAAGAGCTGCTGAGCTGGCTCTGGGTGGCAAAAGCAGCTCTGCCATCTCCGGGGTCCAAGAAGAACAGGCCACAAGGAGATGAAAACCTGCTCATTTGCTCCCGGTTCCCATGAGGATGAAGTAAACGGCTAGCGATTTTCTTCTTGTTTTCCCACTTAAGCTGTCTTCTTCTTTCTGCCCTTTAATTATGGAACATCTGCAATGCCCTTGAATATGTCACCCCTTGTATAAGGCAAAGAACTATTTGATATTAGTGGGGCTGTTAATTCTCTTCTTGGTGTATGGTACGTGGGATACTTTTGCTCTTTATGGGATCCTTCTTTGTTTCCTCTCTTGACTTGTAGACAATAAAATTTAGCATCAAGCAAAACGCAAAATCTTGCCTTCTGGTTGTTCTTACATCGCTTTGCCCGGGATGTGTCTGCATTCCGGTGCTGGTTTCTGTGCCTTCGGCCAGGCTCCTTCTGGCCACGGATGTGCTCCCGTGGCACAGCAGGACATTTAGGGAACAAAGAGCTGCCTGGCCAGGCATCCCATTGCCATAAATTAGGTCATGTCTAAAGACAGCAAGCAGAGCACTACGATCCCCTCTTGAACCCACAGATACCTGCCTCGGTTAGCTCAATTTTTACTGGAAAACTAAATGGTTATGGTAAATAAAACCCAAAGGGCACAGACTGAATTAATACATTCCACCATCTGAAAACAGACCACTCCACGAGATGTACAGGAACCCATCCCCGACACTGGGACAGGTATTTCAATAGGTATCACAAGGAATTCGTTACTCACTGGACAGCAGGCACCACCTTCTTCCACTACCATCTTCCAAAATTAAAATTTTTTGGAATAAAAGTTATTGGTAAATGAGCAGAGATTTTCATCTGCAGCATGCCTGGATTACAAGCAGTGGAATGAAACCCAGGTGTTCGCATCCATCTTAAAAGCTTCATTCCTAAAATAGCACACCCATGAGTCAACAATGCATTTTATACCTGGCTGGGACTTCCTTTGCCATTAAAATTCAGGACTCAGCTCTCAATTGCACGTCTCAGGAGAACTGCCTTGAGCACTGTCTTGATTGCTTCCCTCAACCAAATCTTCAGCACAAACACAGAGTCTGCATTAGAATAATCTTCGGTCCCAACATTAGACTCTTGTGAAAACATTACTCAGGGTCTTCAGGAGCCTTTTTTTTAGTAGGTAAATCAGGTACCATGCACTGGCAGAAGGATGTCCTATACCATACCATACTATATCAGAAATGGGTTCTGTTAAGGAAACCTTGTGAATAATAATCATATGCTGGAAAATCTGCCATGATGGATTCCTTCCCATTCACAAACATACTACAGCCCTCAAATTCACACAACCACCAAGGACGTTTGCAAGGTCTTCACGGTGTGCCATGACATGGCATGGCATGTAAAAGGCATTTAGTGTAGAAGATGTTATATCTGATCCAGCTAGACATGAATGCCAGCATCTCCTCAATATCTGCACAACACCCAGATTAGCAACAGCCTTGTAGTGTTGGCAGCCATTTCTAAGAAATGCATGGACCAGAGGAGGCCATGGAGATGCTGCAGGGGCTGGAGCCCCTCTGCTGTGACGTCAGGCTGAGAGAGTTGAGGGGTTCAGCTTGGAGGAGAGAAGGCTCCGGAGAGACCTTAGAGTGGCCTTTGAAAACTTAGAGGGGCTTACAAGAAAGATGGGAACTGATTTTTCAACAGGGTCCGTAGCAACAGGACAAGGGGGGATGTTTTTAAACCAAAGAAGAGGAGATTCAGACTAGATAGGAGTAAGGCATTTTTTACAATGAGGGTTGTGAGACCCTGGTCCAGGTTGCCCAGAGAGGTGGGGGTGCCCCATCCCTGGAAGGGTTCAGGGGCCAGGTTGGATGAGTAACCTGGTCTAGTTGAAGACATAGGCATGGGCAGGGGCACTGGACTAGATGATCTTTAAAAGTGTCTTCCAAGCCAACAATTCTAACCTAGGGATCATCTTGACCAATATGGCGACAATAAAGCCTGATAAAAAGGCAATAAATTATTTATTCAGTGGACATCATGTTTGAGGGTTTCCACAAAGAGGGCATCACTTCCTGCAGGCAGGTACTTGGCTATTATGGCATGACAAAAATAATGCTCCCCTAGGGAAAATTCCAGAAGAGTCACCCAATGTCATAAGGCTCATGTTCACTATGTGTCCCAGCCACCAAGGGTCACCTGCCATCTCTTCAACCTCACCCTGAGAGTCTGCTGAACATGATGGCAGACTTGATTTACCATGAATAGATGCTTTATCAATGTCTTGGGATTATCATCTTATATTGCTGTCCCCTCACATCATATGAAAGCACCATCAACACCTTCTTCTCACGTGAAGCTGTCCCGGTGCTCCACATGGCCACAATTCCTCCATCCCCAAGCCTGTTTCATACTATCTGCCTTGACTCCAACCGTCTTATCCTTTGCCTCTTGACTGTTCAGCCAAGCTTTACACGCACAGCAGCCTTGGCTGTGGCATACAGCAGCCAAACTAACTATAAGCAAAGGTGGGAGAAGTCCTCTTGGGTGGTGACACAAATTGTCACTGTGAAACACTCAAATGTACTCATCACAAACACCATTAAACACCAGCCGTCTTGGTCTCACAGACCTTAGAAACAATCCCAGAAAATGGAGCATACGGAAACAACACACCAAAAAGCTAAAAGTGTGTGCTGCTGCTGTGAAAACTGCTTGATTTAGGCTTAATCCATCCCTTCCATGGATGAAAATGAAAAAAAAATAATTCTTAATAGTTTAGCAGATATAAAAAGTAGAAGGTGTGAGGACCAAGCACCACAGAGAAAGACCCAAGAACAAGCCTGAGAAAGAAGAAATGCTTCAGTCTTAACTTTGACCATGCAGCTGCTTCTCAGAGGGGGGAAAAAAGGGTTCACAGTGACCAATAGTTTCCACTGCTCCCCCAAAATCCCAGCCAGGGGCACTGGGGACACATGATGGGTGACATTTCCAAGTTCCAGGCATGGTTTTCCCAATGGTTCAACACCCGCCTCCCCCGGGGCACATTGTTAAGCATCTCTGTGTCTCAAGGTCATTCCTTGGAGATGGGTAGGAACACCTTGCAGCTACCTACGGTTCCCATTAATGCAAATTCATTAGAAAATCTGTGCCTGTTGTTTATACGTACAACTAATTACCGTGCAGAATTGAGGTGGTGAGCAAACAGAAAGAGGGAGAGATTAAATACCGGAAGACATGTGAGCAGCGTGGACTGGGTCATACACAGTGAAGTCAGAATCGCCAAAGAATGTCTCATTTCCAGGGAGGGGGGGCCTTGAACCGTATAAAAGGCTCCCCAGCACAGAAGTCTTCATTCGCTCACCTTGACTTCTCCTCTCTTGTCCTCACTGGTCAACAGGGTAAGTCAGAGCTTGCTCTTCATTTGCACCCTACCGTACTTCTGTCTTCTTCTGCAGGAAAACATCCCGGATTTCCTGCACTCTCTGGTTTGGGACCAGTTTGGAGAGATGGGTTTTGGGAGCCACCTGGGTGTTTTCTTTCTGATAGAAACAGTGCTGGGCAGTATGCTTGGTGTCCAGTGCAAAAATGTGGAGATCTCAGGGATAGGGGGTCATGGAATTCTGGACTGTGAGGATTTCCCCAGCCAGGCTGGGATGGGCTTTGGGATAAACATGCTTTAAGCTGCTTAAACAAATGGGAGATTCAAACAGAGAAAAAGAGACTCTTTTTTTGCTCCTTCCAGCTTTGCCTACACCACTACCAACAAGATGCCCAACGGTTGCGGATGCTGCGGTGGAAATAGCTGCTCTGTGTGCTGCTACAGCACCAAGAAGTCGTGCTGCAAGACGCCGTGCTGCGCACCCATGCAGTGCTGCTGCCCCTCCACCTGCTGCATGCCCATGCAGAGCTGCTGCATGCCCATGACCTGCTGCTACACCATGAGCAACAACAGGGGCTGCTGCGGTGGCAACGGTGGCTGCTGCGGCAACTGAACCCACTCGGCAAAGGGCAGGGCAGCGTTGCGCTCCCTGCTGCTTCCCTCCTGGCTCATTCGATGATGGATATGGATGTGGACATGGATATGGATACCGCCCTACATGCTCTTCCTCCTTTGCTTAGAGACTGTAGATCTTGCCTCTTCTCCTGCCTTTAATCACCGAACGCTTGTAATGTGCTTTGAAGTTGCTACCAGTGTGATTTTCCTTAGTCCTGCTGTTAATGTTCCTCTTGGTGTGGGGGATGTTTAATTCTTTTCCTCTGCTTCGATCTGTCTGAAAAAAAAAAAACCCAATAAAATCTGTAGTTCTTGACCCTGCAAAACGCCTGGTTGTTATCTGTTTGTCAGCTGGTGCATCACCGCACCCATCACATTTTCCTTGCATTTTATTCCAGTGTTGGGATGCTCCTGTCTAGAAGGTGCTAACTTTACCTACACAAAGAACATCAGTGCGTCCCTGGTGCAGTTCCAAGCTCTGGAACTGGGTCTACTCAAACACAAGCTGAGCCTCTGGCATCTCTCTGAGCAATATTTCTCCTCTCACTCTGAAACTAAAAAGAAATAGGAAGCAAATAACACATATACTCGAAAAGGATGTGGCATAGGATAGGAAAGCTCCACAGATTTCAATCAGCTAGAGGTCTACTTCAGAACCTACAGACAGCCCCTAAAAATAGTTTAGCGTTCATGAGATGGAGGTCTTGCCTCTGCTCAAATATCTGGGTTAGTAGATATCAGGTTGGCCTGTTAGAGCAAATGGGGAGAAACCTCAAGGAGTGAGTAGGCCAGTGCGAGCTGGACCAAAACACAGCACACAAGAACTGCACCACGGTCCCCATTCCGTGTCCAATGCTCTTTACTGACCCTGTTTCCACATTGCTTCAGTCCCTGTTTGCATTAAACTCCACTCACCAAAGACCATTCAAGTACCCAGGTTACACAATGGCTGCAAAAAACTATGATGGATGGGAAATGTCCACCTAGATCATCACTTCTTGCAGCTGCAGGATTTGCCAATGAGAATTTTTGCCTCTGGAGACAACGTGAAAGAGTCCCCTTTGCTGTTGACCAATTAATTCCTTGTAAATCCATCAGTTCTCATGGGCAGGCAAGTGTGTGCCTCCGCAGAGGGGAACTACTGGAAAGGAAATGCCGTGCATGTTCTTCTACCCTGTCTGGAGAAGTCACAATTACATGTGTGACTTCTGCAGCATTTGGCTCAAGGAATTGCTCTAATTCCAGGAAAATCAGGAAAGGAGCTGGGTGCATTTACTGCAGGGGCGAAATGGCGCTAAAATTGCAATGGTCCCCCCTTGCACCGTGCAGAAATCCAACCAAGACCCCTGATAACGTCCTATGGGCTGGTAGGAGCTCATCTAGGAGAAACCCTCCCTGGAGCAACCCAGGGATCCCAGAGGATGTCAGGCAGCAGGAAGGGAACTCGCCAGGCAGGCTCCACCATCCTCTCATTAGGCAGCACTCCTCTCAGGAAAATGTGGCGAGGTCTTCAAACGAGAGCTGCAATTTTAGGCCGTGGAAAATATTCCTCCCAAATACCCTGTGTTCCTGCCAGCATTCAGCCCCACAGCAAAGTGCACTGGAGGCAGGGGTTGGCGTTAAATAAGCATTCATCCACCCTGGCTCAGTTGCCCAAGGCTCTGCTTTACCTTGACCTTCCTCCCTTCCTCTCTCCTTCCCAGCAAATGATTCCACCTCAGCAATGTCTCTTCCTGCATCGCTTCCGAGTCCCTGCCTCCCACTCAGCTCCACCGCCCCAGTCAGGACCAGTTTTCTGTGCTTGCCATATCTATTCCACCATCATCTTCCTCTCATCCTCTCAGTCCATGCCAGGCTCTTTCATTTACCACTTCCAACACCCATAAAGAGTCCTGCACAACCTCCAGCTCCCTGCTGAGGAGCTGGGCAGGGTGGTCTTGATGGGTGCAAGGGCTCCAACACCGAAGGGGGTTTCTGCTGGATGCAAGGGGAGGTTGCTGGAGGAACGTTGCAATCCATCACACCCAATCCCAGGACCACAGCTCCCTGCATTGCCATGTCCACAGGCAATGCTGCCCTGTAACTTTTTAGCTAAAATTCCACATTTTCTGATGAGAATATGCAATTCAGAGTTCTGAAAAGTGTTTCTAGGACAGCGGTCCCAGCAAAGCGGACTAGGAATTGAAGCACTCTTGTGTTAGTGAAGTCACATGCAAACCTAACTCCCTCGGACTGGAGGATTTGCAAAAAAATTAGGCAAGCCCAAATGCAAAGATGGCTTTGGCATTGCAAAGATGCTCTTACCATGCACAAGGGCAAGATGACCTTGCACGGAGTCACTTGCAGGTGACTGATACCCGGGAGCCAACATGATTCCCAACACATCCCAAACACATGGTCTTCTTGCTCCTTCCTCATGTGCAGGTCCTGTGACTGGGAGAAAACGCACCTATTTCCATGAAATTTTCCAAATATTTCTTTCAAACACCAGTCCAATGAAACAGCCCGTCACGTGCCCGAAAGTCACAACCCAGGGGCTCAGTTTCGCCTCGTGCACTGATTCAGCACCAGCCGCTGCTGAGTAAGTCCCGCAGAATCCTCAGCCGTCACTGTCTGCGTTTGTCAAACAGATATGGGGATGCATTTTTTGGCTCCCTTGGAAGGTTGCAGAGAGGACAAATTCATTAGTATTCGTGGAAGCCCTTTGATTATCTCCGGGCTAAACAATTATGAGGCAAAACAAAGGTAGTGATCACAAATAATAAGGCAAAGAGTAAATACCAGAAGACACGTATAACTAAGAAGTATGGGTTTGCGTTAGTAAACAGGGAAGCTTGAATGGTCAATGGCTGTCTCACTTCCAGGAGGAAGGTGTCGAGGACTATAAAAGGTCTCCTGGCCCAGCTCACTTCATTCGCTCATCTTCTCTCTTCACCTCTCCTCACTCTTCAACAGGGTAAGTGAGAACCTCTAGATCTTCCTTCCTCTTCATAAAGGAAAAATGCTATGGATATCTTATAACAGTATCCAAATATAACTGGGAATCTGGACTGGGTCTTTGGGTGAAGGTGGGCTTCTATGAACTGTGTACTAGCAATTCTGGGGACGGGCTGGAAGGTTAAAGAGTGGAGAGGCTACAGGAGTATCAGCAGGGCCATAGAATCATAGAATCATGGAATGGTTTGGGTGGGAAGGGACCTTAACGATCAACTCATTCCCCACCCTGTCCTGGGCAGAGACACGTCTCACCAGCCCAGGTGGCTCCAAGCCCCCTCCAACCTGCCCTTCAACCCCTCCAGGGATGGGGCAGCCGCAGCTTCTCGGGGCAACCTGGGCCAGGCTCTCACCACCCTCACAGTGAAAAAAATTCTTCCTGAATATCCCCATGCAGAACAAGGGGGCAGAGAGCATTTCAGGAGGGTGCAGGCCGAGGACTCTGCACACTGTGGTGTGTGATTCTTGCTAAGACATTAGGGATGTCCAGCAGGAGTAGGTGTGCACCTACGTTGCAGGAAAAAGGCAGAGAGAAGAGTTACAAGCAAGATTTACTACAAACAAGAGAGCACTCGCTTTCAGCTCCTTGAATCTCCACGTTTGGCATAAATGGAGCTTTGAATTAATTCTGTATTTCCAAATACCCTGCTCCCAGTCACAGACAGGCTCTCTCTGTTCCTTCCAGCTTTGCCTACACCACTACCAACAAGATGCCCAACGGCTGCGGATGCTGCGGTGGAAATAACTACACCGTCTGCTGCTACAGCAGCCCCAAGTGCTGCAAGACACCCATGTGCTGCCCGCAGTACTGCTGCCCCACCACCTGCTGCATGCCCATGCAGAGCTGCTGCTACACCATAAGCAACAACAACGGATGCTGCGGTGGCAACGGTGGCTGCTGCGGTGGCAACTAAACCCTCTTGGCAAAGCAGCAGGGCAGGGCTGCACTCCCTGCTTGCTTCCCCCACTGGCTCATTCGTTGATGGATATGGATATGGATACGGATACGGCCCTCAACACTCTTCCTCCTTTGCTTAGATACTGTAGATCATCTCTCTTCTTCGTTGTCTGCCTTTAATCACCATTTGTGATGTGCTTTGAAGTCGCTACCCCCGGATCAGTGTCATTTTCCTTTGTAAGCGCTAGTACTGCTGTTAGTTTTCTTCTTGGTATGCGGGATGTTTCATGCTGTTGATATCTCATACACCCTTTTCTTGCTCTAATCTCCCATTAGTCATGAAAGGCAATAAAATTTATAAGTTATGACACTGCAAACTTCTGGTGTATGTTTATTCATTTACCTTTGTCTTTTCAGCTCTAGCTCTGGTTTGGGAATTGTTTTAGGCGTTAGTTGCTGCATATAATGAATTTTTCTACTATTTGTCACACTACTGATGACAGCACCCCAGCATATGCAGGAAATATCCTGGGTCAGTCTTTCCTCCAAGGAAAAATAGTTCTTACTACTGTCAATATGTTATTTAAGCTACAAGAATATTCCCTCGGCCAGACAGTTTCATGCTCTTCTTTCCCCTGTCTATGACTTTGAAGAGACACAGTCCACAAACCAAACCATCTCTACAGTCCTAAAGCCAGAGCTAAAGGGCTTTTTTGGTAATGGATGTCTTTCTGGCAAATTTGCTGAGCTTTAAAGCAATCTTCTTAAAAGGCTTGATATCTCATCAGCAGGATAGAATACACCAGCAGGCATGGTCTGTGCAGTGCAGGAAGGGAGGGAGTGACTGAAAGATGTGGAGACTTCAGTCTGGCCTGAAGGAGTCAGAAATATTATTTAATTTCATCTGGAATTTTACTAAAGCATGGCATATTTTCAGAGATGAGACTCAGAAATTAAATATTCGCACTTCATGATTTGTAAAATCCTCAGGAAGGGAAGTGACACCAAAACTCCTCTTCTGACAGGAAAAAAAAATCCCAAACCAGCATAATCTTGGGACTGTGGCAATGAGTTATAAATCTAAAATCCTTGCTGGCCCTTGACAGGTACCAAGTTCTTTTCCATCCTTCCATGCAAGTCCCGTGGTTTCCTGCAGGGCAATTACATTTTTCCTGTTGCTGAAGAATAAATTAACTCCGTGGCAGCGAAGTCGGCAGGTCCAAGGACGCACCCTGGAGTCACGCCCCTGAATTCTGCACATGCTTTTCCCAGTGATTCAAACCCAAACGCTGCTGGACAAAGCCCCGAGCATCTCTCACAGAGGTTCTTCCGTGGAGTGAGTGCATGGAAATACCGGGGCTGCCAGGAGGGATTCTCTGCTGGTACTTAAAAAATGCCTCTGCCCTCGCCAGAAACGCAAAGTGGAGCAGCTCTACAGAAAAATGAGTCAACCCAGAAGTGTCAGAAAGGTGGTTGACAAAGCCTGACATTGTCAGTTGGTGAGGTCAGGACTCCTCTGTGGTGTTCTCCTTCCAGATTTGGAGGCCATGAATGGGCTTTTGGTGTTGAACCTACTCACTTGGCCTCCTCATTTGGAAGGGAATTGATTCATTTAAATAAGGGAATAGACATCCCTCCCACAGCCTGACATGATCCACCCCCATGCCCTGATGTGCTGCTCCCCGTAAGGAGCCGATACTCAGAGTTCTCCCCTTCCAGTCATCCACGCCCCACACAGGGCAACATCATCTGCCCGTTCATCGTGGTCCTGAGGTCACCCTTTGTCTGTCACCATCTCTCCGTCTGCCAGGTTTCTCAGTGATCTGGAAGGTCATGAGCATCGTGCCCAGCTATCAAAGACCTTCTCTGACAAACAAGGTTCAGCCGGCAGCTCCATCCACAGAGCCAACAGGAAAAGCTGTATTTTCTCCCAGAAAATTTCAATTTTCAACTAATAAATCAAAACCCAGAGATTTTTCAGGTGGCAGTTTATGAAAAAAGAGGGGGGGAAAAAATCCCTATTGACTGATAACATTTTCAGTGTAGGAAGAGTCAGAAGATGGGGGCTTTTGGCAGAAATTGCAGTCTTTCAAGAACTAGTTGTACTCTGTGCTTTTTTAGATGCCTTCTGCAACTTCAGTGCTGGGGTACTCCATGAGGAAAGGCCATCGAATCAGAAAAATGGTGTTAATTAAAACTCGATGCCTGTTTTTTAAAGAACAGAAGCATTAAAATACAGGTTTCAAGCAACACTTTTTTTTTTTAATCTTGCTTTATTGGGAATTTTTTTAGGCATAACAAACAGTAATCCACTCGGAATGGTTTACAGAATAAAACCTCCACTTCACAAAGTTAGTACAATAAAAAGAGCTTTTCCTGCTTCTAATTATATTCAAGTAGAAATGATAACGGAGCGTAGCGCCTCTTCCATCAAGGGGTACTTCCAGCCCCAGACCATGGCACAGGGCATGAAGAAGCACTAAAACCATCTCAGCTCTGCCCAGACTCAGGCTGGGTTTCCAACTGTGGGTAAAACATCTGGAGAGCAGGTTTTTTTTATTCTAGAAGGAAGCTTGCTTGGCTTCATGGGTAGATTCTTCTCTGTTTTCTTTCACCATTCAGATACCTCTGCTCCAACACCCTGTTTCAAGGCATGAGCCGTTGGGCGCCTGGACATGGGACTGGATTACTGGAGTCCTGGGTCTTTTTGTGGTTTTCCCACTGCCACGAGAGACTCCTTTGAGGCACATCACTCAGCATCACGGTATTCCAGGTATCCTTATCCCAGGATCCCATCTGACTAACATCAGGTAACAGCGCATTTGAACATGACCAATGGGAGAACTAATTAGATAATGGCCACTGCACATGCGAAGAGCTAGGCTGACATTACATCAAGGGAGATGCTAATTGCAGCTGATTAATCCAATAGCAAGTGCCAGAAAAAATATACATGCAGAAGTGGCACTCACTGCTCAGCTATTAATTCCCATGGGATGCCTCATTTCCAAGAGAGCTTGACCACATATAAAAGCTTCGGTCCCAGCGTTGTCCTCAGGACTCAGACACTCTGCTCAACCCGTCTGTCACCGGTCACAGGGTGAGTTGGATTCTCTCGGCTGTCTCAGATTATTCTTTTTTGTTTTTCATAGAAACAGCAGGAAATATAAGTCGTCAGTGGATTTTTTTATTTTTTTTTTTTTTCCCAGACTGTTTATCCCCAAGGGCTTGGCCATCTCTGCCACAGGATGCACTACTGTAAAGGTGACAGCGACCAGGACTTGTGCCACGAGGAGAAGGGCTGGACATGGCACGGTTCCACGGGGTGCTGCCACGAAAGCCCCCTGGGCACCACAGATCTGTCCCCTTGCCATGAGCCCGGCAGCATCAGCCGTGACATTGAGGGGTCCTGCCAGAGCGAGCCCCGGGGTTGCCAGCCCATAGAGCCATGCCCACCCCAGACCTGCTGCCCACCACAGCAAAGCTGTAATTCCAGCAAGCCCCGGCGGCGGGTGGAGGTGAGCCACGTGCAGCCTGTCTGCCCCCCACCCGTGAAAATCCATCGTCGGCCGCTGCAGCAGTATCGCCCACCCCTGCCCTGTGAGGAACCAGGGTGCTGCACCAAACCCCGACGACGAGTGGAGCAGTGCCCCGTGGAGGATACCTGTCCCCCTGTGATACTGCATCCCCGGCCACTGCAGCATCGCTGCCCCTGCATCCCGAGCTGCCCCCCACCCCTCCAGCGCTGCTGCCCAGCCCCTCTGCCCCTGCCGTTGCACCCCATCCAGCACCAGCAAAAGCAGGTCCCTCTCTTGCCACCCTGTCTGCAGAAAAAATGAGCTGGGACCCATTGTGGTCACTGAAGACGAACGACAGATGGTCTCCCCCACCTCTCTGTCCAAGGAGAGGAGGAAAAGTAACTTATGAGTTTAGGAAAAAAGAAAATAATGAAATATATACAATATATACAGAGCCATATCGAGCTCCCAGGATGATGACCACATCACTGGCAGGCACTGGGGAAGTCCCAGACTGGAGTGGATTCCAAATCTGGATTCTGGAACACACAGACCGGGATCAAAGGCAGACAAACAGAGTTCTGCTCAGACACCAGCCATTGAAGAAAGAGACTGACCCCTTTGATCCCTCAGCTTTTATTCTGAGCACGGTGCCGATGGGATGGAATACCCTGTTGGGCAATTTGGGGTCACGTCTCCTGTCTGCTCCTCGCCGCAGGTGTGACTCCCCTACGCTTTTCTGCCTCTGACCATCCAACAGGGCAAAAACCAAAATTAGCTGAGCTTGGTTGTTATAGTAGTAAGTAGAAACAAGAGCCTCCCTGCCTACCCCTCCTTGGCATAAATTATAAATAATTAGACCTTATCGCTCTGAGAACGAACAGTGTCTCCACAATACGCCGTTAATTTCAGAGAGTTCGGTTAGTTAGAAGGGGTTTAGCTAAGAAGGAAAATTACTGAGCAGAAAATTGGTTCTTGTTTTACCTCAAAGCAGGACGGAGCCCTCCCTCAGCGTGGGGGATGCTTTGCCTCTCACCCAAACCACCATCGCTCCCTGCTCTGCTTGTGGCACAAGGCAACGCCATCATGGCTGGTGGCTCATCGCTGCTCTTTGCGCACTGGACCCAGGGTCCACAGTCCCCTGCTTGACCCCAGCACCGACACTTTAAATCCCCAGGGTCCTGCCCTGCCCAGGGAGCAAGCTTTAACCATCCAAACCCCGCTTTGCTCCTCGAGGGTAGAGCAGCCATTGCTCCTCTCTTCTGAGAAGACGAACAGCCTGGGGACGGAGCAACCAAATGGAAAAAGCTGGAGCAAAAGCAGGGAAACCACCTGCCTTGGATTCACCTTCTCCCAGGGGTTCAGTGGACTGCGATTTCAAGGCTGCTCAAGAACAGGCACAGGACTGTACTGGGAAAAAAGTACACACTGTGACTGCAGGAGTGTCGAGGACTCCTGCGATTTGATTTTCTCCCTGTGTATTCAAGAATAAAGTTGGAAAAATTTAGTTGACGCTTGGCTCCTTTTGGTTTTTTAACCCCCAAAAAAATCACCGACGTGACAGCGAAAAGATGTTAAAAGTCACTCAAATTCTTAAAAAGAATTTTATACATTTAAAACCACAATTAGAGCTCCCACATGAGGATTTCAGTTCCAATTGTAGCGGTTTCACAAGGATGAACCCCATCTGTGCACTGTAAAACCCTCTCCACTGTGGTCACCCACCGCAGGACCAGTAGATGGGCTTCGGTATGGTTCCTCAGCCAAGCAATCTAGGTACAAACAGTTTGCTCTACAAAGTGTGCCATCGCCTTCATTAGCTCGACAGCAATACTGGGAGGGAGGCCATCCATCATAGAAATGTTAATTATGATAATAAGTGTGTGCTCCAGCACGTGAGGCGTGTCTGTGCGTGCCAGGAATGCCTTTCACTCCGTGCAGGAAGATGGAGGCCACGCTCTTCCCCTCCCAGATCCCCACTGCCCAGCTCTCACAGGCACACTGGAAATGAGCTGTTTCTCTCTCCCTTTGCCAGAAAAGCCTCCCACTAAGTGCATTAAAATACCTATATCACTGTTTCTTTATATCACTGAAGCACAGACCCAGTGTTTCCTCACAGCCACTGGCAATCCCCAAGGAAAACCAGAAAAAAAAAAAAGAAATAAATTCA
>VXBJ01000513.1:58339-75868 GCA_013400055.1 Nycticryphes semicollaris | reverse complement strand
CCTTTGATCCCTCAGCTTTTATTCTGAGCACGGTGCCGATGGGATGGAATACCCTGTTGGGCAATTTGGGGTCACGTCTCCTGTCTGCTCCTCGCCGCAGGTGTGACTCCCCTACGCTTTTCTGCCTCTGACCATCCAACAGGGCAAAAACCAAAATTAGCTGAGCTTGGTTGTTATAGTAGTAAGTAGAAACAAGAGCCTCCCTGCCTACCCCTCCTTGGCATAAATTATAAATAATTAGACCTTATCGCTCTGAGAACGAACAGTGTCTCCACAATACGCCGTTAATTTCAGAGAGTTCGGTTAGTTAGAAGGGGTTTAGCTAAGAAGGAAAATTACTGAGCAGAAAATTGGTTCTTGTTTTACCTCAAAGCAGGACGGAGCCCTCCCTCAGCGTGGGGGATGCTTTGCCTCTCACCCAAACCACCATCGCTCCCTGCTCTGCTTGTGGCACAAGGCAACGCCATCATGGCTGGTGGCTCATCGCTGCTCTTTGCGCACTGGACCCAGGGTCCACAGTCCCCTGCTTGACCCCAGCACCGACACTTTAAATCCCCAGGGTCCTGCCCTGCCCAGGGAGCAAGCTTTAACCATCCAAACCCCGCTTTGCTCCTCGAGGGTAGAGCAGCCATTGCTCCTCTCTTCTGAGAAGACGAACAGCCTGGGGACGGAGCAACCAAATGGAAAAAGCTGGAGCAAAAGCAGGGAAACCACCTGCCTTGGATTCACCTTCTCCCAGGGGTTCAGTGGACTGCGATTTCAAGGCTGCTCAAGAACAGGCACAGGACTGTACTGGGAAAAAAGTACACACTGTGACTGCAGGAGTGTCGAGGACTCCTGCGATTTGATTTTCTCCCTGTGTATTCAAGAATAAAGTTGGAAAAATTTAGTTGACGCTTGGCTCCTTTTGGTTTTTTAACCCCCAAAAAAATCACCTACGTGACAGCGAAAAGATGTTAAAAGTCACTCAAATTCTTAAAAAGAATTTTATACATTTAAAACCACAATTAGAGCTCCCACATGAGGATTTCAGTTCCAATTGTAGCGGTTTCACAAGGATGAACCCCATCTGTGCACTGTAAAACCCTCTCCACTGTGGTCACCCACCGCAGGACCAGTAGATGGGCTTCGGTATGGTTCCTCAGCCAAGCAATCTAGGTACAAACAGTTTGCTCTACAAAGTGTGCCATCGCCTTCATTAGCTCGACAGCAATACTGGGAGGGAGGCCATCCATCATAGAAATGTTAATTATGATAATAAGCGTGTGCTCCAGCACGTGAGGCGTGTCTGTGCGTGCCAGGAATGCCTTTCACTCCGTGCAGGAAGATGGAGGCCACGCTCTTCCCCTCCCAGATCCCCACTGCCCAGCTCTCACAGGCACACTGGAAATGAGCNTTTTTTTTTTTTTTTAAAGCAGAAAACCACAACAATTTATTTTTCGCATGGCTAATTTTAACCAACTTCCGTATGAACCTTGACTTCAGAAATCCCTTATTTTATTAGTTTGAGGGTTTTTTCCCAGCCTTTTTTCCCTGAAGCCAGTTCCCTGGCACTGTCCCAGTGCGGTGCCCAAGGGGCTGACTCAGAGCCCACAGACCAAGGGCCAGCTTAGCCCTCAACGCCNTTTTTTTTTTTTTAAAGCAGAAAACCACAACAATTTATTTTTCGCATGGCTAATTTTAACCAACTTCCGTATGAACCTTGACTTCAGAAATCCCTTATTTTATTAGTTTGAGGGTTTTTTCCCAGCCTTTTTTCCCTGAAGCCAGTTCCCTGGCACTGTCCCAGTGCGGTGCCCAAGGGGCTGACTCAGAGCCCACAGACCAAGGGCCAGCTTAGCCCTCAACGCCAGTGCTTCCAGGTCATCTTTGGTCCATCTTCTCTTCCCAGCTGCTTTTTGCCAGCCACCTCAGCCCTCCCATCCCAGTTAGCACATCCCAGTCACAAGGACCATTTCTTCAGTCCCCCCAGGTCCCATTTGGTCCACCCCAATTTGGTGTCACCTGTAGATTTACCAATTCCACCCCATTATTCAGGGCATTAAACATTGTTGGTTAAACAGAACTAACACCAGTATCAGCCAGTTTTTCACCCACCATGTAGCTTACTCATCTGGTCCATAGCTCCATCAGGTTTACTACAAGGCTGACATGGGATACTGTGCCCAGAGCCTTGCAAAAGCTGAGGTAGCACCATCCATTGCACTCCATCATCCACAGAGCCAACCTCTTCATCACCGAAACCTATCAGCACAATTTGCTTTTGGTGACTCTGAGTTGGCTCTTCCCAATCGCCTCTTTGCGCTTCGGGCACCTGGAAACACTCCTCATGGGTAGCAGAAGGGGAAGGCCGGGATGTTAACACTGTGCCCATCATGGCTCCTGACTCACAGGTCACCCGTCAGCCTCCACTGAGTGTCTCGGTCCCCTGGAGATGGTGAATAAGTACATTATTACCTGCCTCACATAGCCAATGTGTGCTTTAAACAACATGAGTCTTTTATGTGCACCACTCGGTAACTACATTATAATTAAGAGATGCTTATCAGGAATCATGAGTCAAGCAGAACATGCCAAGCGCTGGGAACAGCATCTAAATGGAGGAGATGTTTTGCCAATAAATAATTTAATCCTCGTTCCTGCAGCGTGTTTCATTTACAAGGGGAAGACTTGGAACCATATAAAAGGCCTCCGTCCCTTTGGTTCCCACAATCTGGTCTCCTGGTCAGCATCTTCCTTCCCTCGCGAATTGGGTAAGACACATCCTGGAGCAGCCGGGTTCATTTTTGGATGGGAGTCTGGATTCAGGAGGTCACGGTCCTAACAGGCTTGCACTGTCCTTCAGACACACAAGGGCTAGAGGACGGTGGGCAAAGCCAAGAAAGAAGCTACTGGGGGACCTGGGTATGGGATTTACATCAATGCCACTATGTGCTGTTTCTGTTCTTGGAGGGGAAAAAAACTCAAGAGTAAGGTTTGGGCACAATATGACCAGTATTGGGCAACTGCAAGAGTTTCCTTTAGATCCAGGCTTTCAGGACAAGCAAGGTTGACCTATGAATGGCTCACTGAAGCATCTTTATGGGAAATTAAATGAAAACAGAGGAGATGGAACTGTAAACCTATCTGTCCACATGTTTTTCAGGTGTTTCCCTACGACTCGAACATGATATACTCCTCTGGAAGAGAATCCTACTTCAACTTGAACTCAACCTGGTACGATCCTTCAGGGTCCTGGCTGGACACTCGGCGCACACCCTTCCGCTATGGCTACAACACCTGCTCCTCAGGGTGCGAGGGCGAAGGTGTCGAAGGCATGAGAGGGCACAACTACCGGCATTATGGCTATCGGCAGCCGGTCTGCTCCGAGAGATGTCACGGCTACACTGCAGCGGATTCATGCCACGGCAGTGGGGGCTCAAGCTGTGTCAGGAGACCCACATACAGCTACGGGTCGTCAGGGGGATGCCATGGCTACGGGAGGTCGGTCTGCTCTGAGAGATGCCAAGGGTCTTCAGGTTCGTGCCACGGAGGTAGTTCGAGCTGTGTCAGGAGGCCCACGTACAGCTACGGGTCTTCGGGAGGATGTCACGGCTATGGGAGGTCGGTCTGCTCCGAGACGTGCCACGGAGGAGAGTACCAGGGGGGTAAGCCATGCTATAGCAAGCCAGTGCAGCACATCCCGCAGTGCTGCCCCGTGCAGACCTGTCCCCCTCAGGTACAGCAAGGTTGTGTGCCCGTTGCAAAGTGCATCCCAAGCCAGCAGCCCATGGTAAAGTGCATCCCAAGCCAGCAGCCCATGGCAAAGTGTATCCCACGCCAGCAGCCCATGGCAAAGTGCATCCCAAGCCAGCAGCCCGTGGTAAAGTGCATCCCAAGCCAGCAGCAAAAGCAGCCCTGCAAAGTGCCAGCCCGGAAGATAAAGTAGAGGGCACGAGGAATGGGAATGAATGAGAGAAACTTCTCACTCCTGCAACGTTGCCTGGATGGTCAGCATGGCCCATGTTTGCTCAGGGATCTCCGCTCTTCCTATCATTTTGCTTGTAACATGCTTTGAAGGTGTAACCCACTGTCTCTGTGAAATATTGAGTGCGATTCACCTCCTTATGTCACAGCAGACGTGGAGGCAATAAAAAATGATGGTTCACAACCCCCTTGCATCAGTGTTTTCCGCTTCATCCCTTTGAATTGCTTCTGTTCCTTCTTGTGGCCAAAGCTGGTGTTTGCAGCATCCCCGTTGCCCCTCGCATCGAGGTTCCTGTTTGATTCAGCCTGGTGGCTTTTTGTTCCTACTCCAGACAGCTTCCTCGTGGAGAAGGAACTAACAGTTTTCATCACTGACTCTTTATGCAACCCAGCAATTAAATACTAATCTACAGATGTGAATAAAAACCAAACATACCCTTCATCATAGAGGTAAAAATGTGAGGGTGTGCTTAGCACATCATTCCATTCACTGGCAAGGCCATGGGTGCAAGTTGATTTGTATCAGAAGCCTCCAAAATAAGCTCTGGGGGAAAAGTCAGGAAGAGGATTCAGGAAGAGGAATGGCACAGCTAGAGCACAGCAAGAGAAATGCCATGATCCATGGCATTAGACCACTGATCCATTGACCTTCAGAGACCCTGGATGTGACAGATCTAGACCCTAAGGGAGGCAGCTTCTTGCTGGTGCTCAATGATGCTCAGAGACACTCCGATGGCTGAGAATTGTTGGGAAAGACCAGGGAGGGGTGATGAGACCTCTCAGAGCTGAAGACTTTGACCCAGGGAGTAATGGGGATCATCTGGCCAGGAACACACAGAAATGGAAATTAGAAATGGGTTTATAGTCATTGGAGGCAGAGCCGGGGGGAGGGACTCGGTTGGACCCACTCTCTCTAAGGAAGCGAAAATCTCCCAACTCCTTGTAAGATATGGTCTGGTCGGGTTGGAAAGAGAGGCTTCTTGCAGCAAAGGAGGGATCTGGAGTCAGTGACTCACAGCATCATGTCCCAGGTGGCTCCTCACACCTCACCCAGTCGAGAGCCTCCATCGTCTCCATCACCCCGTGTCCTGCCTGGCTCAGCCAGCAGGATGTGACACATTGCAGAATCAGCCGCTTTGCAACACCAGTGGTGGAGATTTCTCTGGATAAGGTAAAGAAATAAAAACAGGTGCAGGATGGCCCTGGCTGGGATGGAGGTTTTATGGTGGACACATGGGGGCTGCCAATATGTTCTGCCCAGACACGGCAGAAGCCTCCTTCGCCATCCTCTTCCTTGCCCATGCGCAGAGGCTGATGCCAACGTGCCTTTTAGAGGACACAGTCCCTGTCCCAAGCAGGGCTCAGTGGGCAGGGACAGCCCAGATGCCCACCCTGCGGGCTGTGTGGTGGGCTGCAATGGCTGTACCAGTTGTGCAAGCCTTGAGGACCTCCATGGAAAGAAAAGTACCATCAAAACTACCCCAGCAAAGGATGGGGTGGTGGAAAAAGGCATCAAAATTCACTCTCCAATCCTTTCTGGAGCTTGCTGGGCTGTGGAAGAGAGGGCTGGAGGAGACCTCAGGAGGGCAGCTCCAGCTTCCCACACCCCAAGGCAGGAGTTATTCTGCTTAAGCTATTTTGACACAGATTTGTCCAACCCCTAATGAGAGGGATTTTGCGCAAGCAACCCTTGTCTGAAACAAAAGAGAGATCTTCTTTGTGTTCAAATCACCTCTCAGCAGTGTGCAGGTTTGAACTTGTATCCAAGGTGTCCCCTAGATCCTCCTAGGATCCTGGGGTTTTTCTGTGCTTCATGTACCTCCTTCATAAATAGAAACCAAGTAACTGAAATACAGAAGAATCATGACCATGTATAAGCCACCTAGAAACCGTGATCCGAACTGGGGAACAACCCAGCTCCTGAAACAATTCCTTCCATAAAACCAAGAAATCACCCAAAGAAAAAAGAATTCTGCCATCCACTCAGAATAGGATCAAGGGACACAGGGAAGCTGCTCCCAAAAATTAGGAGCTTTGCAGGAGACATGTGGGGCTCAGAGACCAGCTGGAGGGTCAGTGTGGTCCTGTCTTGAGCACAGATCCAGTGCAGATGAGCATTCCCCCCACCAGGCCACGCTCAGGAGGATTCTCTCTGTCGCTGAGAGAAATGATAAATGTGTTTGTCACATTCCACGTGATCCGGGGTGCAATTAGTGAATCGTGAGTGATAGTTTCCCAAGAATTTATGTTCTTCAGACGTTTGTGAAATATCCTCAGACGCAGGGTATTTCCTCACATATCAGTTCATGCAAGTGATTCAGCTCCATTGGTTGACTCTCTATTTTATTTTTGGTTCGACCTGCGCTATTGTTAATATTGCAGTGGCCTCTAGAGTCCCGGATGAGATCAAGCCTGGTGTGCTCTGGGGGCAGAAAGACACATTTCTCCCCAGAGCAGAGCATTAAATCAGCGGAGATGCAGATCCCGACACCGTCCCCAGTGGATGCGTGAGGGTGGGGACACAGACAGAGCTCAAATAACCACAACAATTCTCTCCCAACTTTTTTTTTCTCCAGTCAAAGTGTAATAAAGGCAACAAAAACCTTCCAAAAAATTTGGAAGAAGTATCATAGAACTGGGATGCTGTTGGAGACCCTTTGTCCTTCCAAACATCCCGCCTGGATGCTCTCTGTCTCTCATGGGGTTGTAAATTCCTTCTGTTTGGGTTAAAAGACTCTCTTTGAGCAAAGAAAGGACTGACTGGAAATGTTGCAAGACTCCTTTTAATGCTTCTTTGCTGTTTTGCTCAGGAATAGGTTTCTCTTTGATGCTACTTCCCAGCCATGTCCCACCACCTGCGTTTGCCCACTCCCACCCTTCCAACCAGACACGTCCAGCAGGAATTTGCTTCAAAGTCTCTCGTCACCATCTCCCACCTCTAAGCCCCAAAACCTGGGTGGCAGCTTTAGAGCTCAGAGGCAACTCGACTCCTTCCGTAACCCACCAGGGCCGAGCCCAATCACTCCAGCGGAGGCGGACGGCCAGTGCTGGCCCCGGGGGCTCGGCGGAGGATGCTCACACTCCTTGTTTTCAGGGCACCCCCCACATAGACCAGCCCCAGGCTGCGTGCTCGCCTTCTGCCGCCCCCATCATGTGCTCACACCTGCACCCTTAATTCCCTCTGTCTCCTTCGCCCACTCACAACCTAGATTTTTTTCCCAAGCTCCCCAAACGCACCCATTTTTCCCACACATCCAGCATGGCTCTATTTCTTCTCTTTCAAGCCTCTTTTCTTTTCTGGATCCCTTTGCAACCTGGTCTATCAGCCCACCCCACTATCCCACCTTCCCATCCGCTAATATTATTGCATTTCCAACTTGGGCTGATTTGCATTAGGCACAAGAAACAGGTAAATGCTTTAGGCAAAAGCAGCAAGACCATCCAGAAACCTCCCCATCCCTGCGCGTGAACCACACCAGGCGTGGTGGGCAATTAACATTTTTATGGAGTAACGAGAGGAACGGCGATCCCAAAGGCAGGATATTGATCTGCTCGCAACACCATGAGTCAAAACAGGAGTGTAAAAACTCTCCAATTAGCGAAGTGCTCGGGGTGGTGAACAATCAAGTCCCTCCGGTGGGACCTCATCTGGTTTCCGGAGGAAAAATACTGGGCGCCCTATAAAAGATCTCGCACCCCATTTCTCTTCGTTGTCTCAGCTTCACACCTCCTCTCAAATTCCCGCCGAAAAGGGTAAGTCGAGCTTGATCAGACTTTGTCACTTTTAATGATCACCAGCTTTGTCCTGAACCTGGGGTCTTGACTGCTTCTCTTACACGTCTCATCTCTGTGACTGTCTCTGGTCACAGTTGCTTGGTCCTTCTGCCTGGGTTGTCTTCTCCATCCATGTCCATTCATAAATAGCAGAAAGGAATGAGTAAAACCTAAAGTTTACTGGTTCAGGCAGCTGAGGATGGGACTCTTCAGGTCTAGCTCTGGACTCTGGCCACCACTTCTCACTAATCACTAAGTGCTTTAACTTCTATCTCATACATTTGCTAAGCAAAGAAGAGAAAGGAACGACTTGCTCAAAAGAAGATTCAGGGAGCACTATGTGCATTGATAATTTTTCTCTCTTGTTCAAGAATCTGATTTATAATGGGAATTTATTCTTGATATATAATCCCATCTAACTAGATATACTGTTGGCTGACAGACATCACTGTATCTCTTGCTTTTGCACCCGCTCAAAGACAATAGTCTTTCCAGTAGGTCTGCAAAGATGTGCTCCCGCCAGGACAAAGACCAGTGCCACCGGCAAGAAAGATCCTCATGCCACAGCAGTGAAGGGTGCCACAGGAGCAGTGGTGGATCCGGATGCCATGGGAGCAGTGGTGGATCTGGATGCCACAGGAGCAGCGGTGGATCCAGTTGTCATGGGAGTAGAGGATCCAGTTGCCATGGGAGTGGTGGTGGATCCGGATGCCATGGGAGCAGTGGAGGATCCAGTTGCCATGGCAGCAGTGGGGGATCTGGATGCCATGGGAGCAGTGGAGGATCCTGCCATGGAAAGCCCCAGGGTTGCCAGCAGCAAATTTATCAAGTGTCCTCAAAGATGAAGTGAGCAGGACATTGTCTGCATGTCATACGCATGTGCGTCCTCAGTGTTGTGCTGAGTTGGGAAAGCTTTGCATGTCACCTAGAAATCTTCAAAGAAAATGTCTCCTCTCTCTCCCCTGGCGAGTCCTGTACCTCTGATGAGCTTATCTGCGGGTGCTAAAATAAACTGTGTACGTTCACACTGGTGTGGTTTTCTCTGTATCAGTCCATGACTATATGGGAGTCATTACAATTCAGAGTTGATGAGGTTTATGTCCGTGATTTTTCTTTCGCTTTGTATTTCATACAACAACACAAGAGACCTCATGCTTCTTCAACAGCTCTGCCCAGACCCAAGCAATCGTGGTGGCCACTGGCACACTCTCCTCTATGGACTCCAAAACAAAAGAGAGATAATAAAGAATTTTAAAAGCTGACATTTTAGGAGGCCATCTCAGGCCTCTGCAGTGCAAGCAGCTCTCCTCCACGCCGCCTTCCCACAGAGTTGGAGACCCAAATCCTCCATGAAAACCCCATGGGCTGCATTGCACAAGCCCTTGGGGCCAGCTATGGGCACAACCATGGGGCAGAAAAACCCCTATGGGCAAAGGCATCTGTAATGGGGCAGAAACCCCCTTTTTTTTGCCATCTGGCCCCAAAGCACCACCTTTGGGGCAGGTATCTCCACATCCTTGCACAAACCCCTCAACAAGCCTTTCTAGAAACCCTCTGCCCAGCGCTTCAAGAGCCCTGGGTTGAGCCCATGGGTGTTGTGAGATGCCAAGCATTGCACAATGGACTGCTAAATTTCTTCTCAGCTTGTAATTAAATGACTTGTGTAATTTATTGGTTTGGTATTGCCATTCATGAAATCGATGTCGCCCTGATAAGATTATTCTCGAGTGTGTCACGATGATCAGAAATATCTGGCATTGCTGAAAAGGGTGCAGGCAGCAGCTGCCTCCCTGAACAGGCTTTAGGTGTAGGAATGGTTTGAAAAGGCTGGTTGTGCGACTCGAGCATTTGCCTTAAGCTCCACCACAAACCCCACTTTCAACACACGTTAAGGTGGCCAGCCACGAAATCTAGAGGTGCCCAGGACTGCCAGCTGGGTGCTGCTGATCTTCAACAAACTCCAGCTCTGGGGCCACCAACATCAGAAGGACACGGAGCAGGTGGAGCGGGGCTGGAGATGCTGGGNCTGAGCTGTGGGGAAGAAGTTGTTTGGGGTGAGGGTGGTGAGAGCCTGGCCCAGGTTTCCCCGAGAAGCTGTGGCTGCCCCATCCCTGGAGGGTTTGAAGGGCAGGTTGGAGGGGGCTTGGATCAACCTGAGGGCTGGACTAGATGATCTCTATATCTCTTCCAACTCTAATCATTTTATGATTCTGTGAAAGCAGCACAACATTGAGAGCGAAAAAGTACTTTGAGTCCTTTTTTTCACGGACAGTATTTACCGTCTTTCTTCCCATGCCAGAACAAAACACAATTAAACAGAAGTGATCAAACCTGGGTACAGTTTGCCCTGACACTGTTCTCCTTCATTATAGCAATTAAGCAATACAAAAGAAGCATTTAGGTTGCGTACCTGATTCATTAACCCTGCCCTGTACTCCCGCCTTTCCAAAAATCCTCTGTGTTTCGGTAACAGCAAACCTGTCACAGGTTTTTTGGGTTGTGGGAACCAGCAGAGACTTGTGGCACTTTAATGAAGGTTCAGCACCTGCATTTAAAGCAGGAGCTCACCAGAGGGTGGAGAGACCCCTCAGGTTCCTGGCAGCTTGTTCTGTTTTCCAGCTGCTTCCCAAAAGATGCCAGGTCTCTCCAACACCATTAGCAAAGATGGGATGGGCTAAAGGCTCCATCTCACTGTGGTCAGCATTTGGGAATCGCATAAAAAATTAATCCATGTAGAGAAAGAAAAATAAAAGGCAGGAGAGGTGGGCCAAGAATACCAAATGCTCCTGCAGCATCTCTGCAGGGCAAATGGAACTTTTTTTTTTCAGGTAGTGTTTTCCAAGCATTTTTCATAGAATTATAGAATGATTTGGGTTGGAAGGGACCTTAAAGATCATCCAGTTCCACCCCTCCCCTGCCTAGGGCAGGGACATCCACCAGACCAGGCTGCTCAAAGCCCCGTCCAACCCTCCAGGGATGGGGAAGTGTTTTGTTAGTGTTTTGCACTGAAAAAATCACAGCGGTCCCCTATTTCTGGTAACACCACCTATTTTCATCTTCTATTTTTGTTTGTTTAATAACAGAAACAGCTTCCACGTGTAGTGGCAGGAAAGGGCATCACAAGATCCCTGGTCCTAAGCACTTCCCAACTGATGTCACACAGGTAAAAGAAAAGTACAGGGAATATCTCGAATTCTTGATGGCAATTAGCTCTCACTGCAAACGTGAGGGCTGGCCTCAAGGGTTGTGCGGGTTTGTGCATCCAAATAACGCTCGGATTTGTTGGCCAATTACAAGCTAATTGGGGAGCAGGGAAAAGTGCTCTGAGAAGGATGTTCCTACAAGTCTGGAGAAAGTCCCTGGGGTCTGCCAGCTCCAAGCCTGGAAAAAACCAAATAAACCACCGGCGCTGTGGCTCCAGCATTACTCATGGGCTGAAAGTCAACCACGTAATTATGCACCTCGCTAATCCTGGATCGCTTCCTAGGGCAGGTCTTCCCCCCTTCCAAAAATAAGAATCCCGACTCCTTTTGGCCCAGAACTCTGGCACCAGCAGGAAACTTTTGACCCCCAAAGGCAGTTCCCATAGGGGCTGTCTTTTCTCTTTCTTCACCACTCCGCCAGCTGGTTAAGAAGCAAAAGGAGCCAACGGTGGGACCAGTAAAATTGCTGCTCAGGAAGAGCTGTCTACCATTCCAAAGTATTATTGGTACTTACAGGCACACCTCTGGGTTTGTGGGAATTTGCAGGACTAAGGCACCACGAGAGACATTCTAAAAGGATGGTGTGATTTACTTGTATGACTTAAATCCCCCCACTAAACCCAAAGCGCTCCCCGGCTGTGATCAACACCAAAACCAAACCAGTAAAGCTGTGTAAAACCGGGGCCACCCACACTACTCCCCCAATGGAGCCCCACGCGAAGGCAGAGCCGGCAATTAAAGATTTCTGCGGCACAGGAAAGACGACCGATAACGAGAGGCGAGACCCGGTGCGGATGGGGTGAGTCACACGGGTAACCTGAAGAGTGGGGAGGCAAAAAAAAAAACCAAACCCAAACCAAAAGCCATCGACGAATTAAACGAACAGGTCTCTGCAAAGGGGAGGTGCTTCGTTTCCAGATGGGGTGCGCGGGGAGGGTATAAAAGTGGCCCTGTCCTGGACAGCCTCATTGCCTTCTTGCCCCTTCGCTTCACGGGCGTCTCAGGTAAGAGGGGGGATGCTGTGGGGCTTTGGAACCCTCCCAATGGGTTGAGAATGGGCTGAGCCCCACAGCGTGTGCTGGGAGCAGGGAGGAGGGATGAGGAGGGGGCATTGAGGATGCTGAAGGAGAGCAGAGAGGTTTGGACTTGGCTCTAGGGTGTTCTGCTCCCTTTGGGAGCGAGATGACTCCACTTCAGAAAGCCAGACGTGGTCAGCTCTGGATGCTAACAGCATCTTCATGGTTTCGGAGGGACAATCCCGTGGGTGGTATAAGAAGCTGCTGCGAGGTTTAAGGACGATTTTGGGATCTGGCTAAGAGTAGATCAATGTACATCCAGATTTCTCTTCCCTGGAAGAACAGAAGGAAAGGAAAGGCCCCTGACAGCTCCTCTCTCTTCACAGGTCACCACAAAACACAACAATGTGCTCCCGGCAGGACAAGGACCAGTGCCACAGGCAGGAGCGCTACACCCGTCAGACCAGCGGTGGATGCCACGGGAGTGGTGGTGGCTGTCACAGCAGTGGAGGTGGTGGCTGTCACAGCTCCGGTGGTGGCGGTGGCTGCCATAGCTCCGGTGGTGGCAGCAGTGGCTGTCACAGCTCTGGTGGCGGCGGTGGCTGTCACAGCTCTGGCGGTGGTGGCTGCCACAGCTCCGGTGGTGGTGGATGCCATAGCTCCAGTGGTGGCGGATGCCACGGGAAGCCCCAGGTCCAGTGCCAGCAGCAGCAGCAGCAGCAGGTCCACCAGCTGCCCTCGCAGAAGATGAAATGATGGGGTGTCTCTGGCAGCAAAGGCCACGCATGGTCCAGCTCCCTCCGGCCTCCCCAGAGCTTTGCAAGCCCCGGGGCTGCCCGGCCGAGCATCCCCTCCTCTGACCCCCAGGACCAGCGCTGGCTGGGGAAGGGGCATCACTTGTGTCTCCCTGCTGCCTTCACCTGATGTTCCAGGCTGTGCTTTGGCTCCACGAGGTGCCCATGAGACAATAAAGCATTAAAGTTCCCAAGACATCTCTTGTGTTGGCCTTTCATTAAACTCCTCATCCTTGTTTTTCATGCACTCTAGAGGAACGCAGCTGGGTGTAGAGGAATATAGGGTCTATACAGCTACTAGCAGATCACATATCTTAACCAGGGGAACTCACCCCTAAGAAGCACCCAGTCCTTCAGCCCATTTGCTTTTTAGGGAGAATGATGTTGCTGCATGAAACAGCACAAAATTAAATTCAGCACAGACTTTAATTCTTGTATTTCCCAAAGTTTGTTGTGCCTGTGCTGATGGCAGGTGAACCCAGCAGGTATCTGGCCCCCACGAGCTGGGCGAAGGGACGCAAAGGGTGAAGGGAAGAAGAGCCAAATCCATCTCCCTGCCCAGCTGGGACCTGGCAGAGGTGCTGCTGGAAAGGGAATTGGTGCTGGAGGTTTGAAACTGGGAGCAGCCTGGCCCAGATGTGTAACAGCCAAGGCTGATGGAGGTGAGCCAGGGCATTCAGCCACCCTCTGCTGCCAACCCTGCTTGTCCCGAGAAAACCCTACGAGTGATTACTAGTCGTGGTTTTTTTGATCATCCTTTCTTTTGCCTCTTAAGTTTTTGACCTGAAAAAAAAAAAAAAGAACAGAGGCTTCTCCACTTCCATTTTGATGTTGGTTTCAGCTCTTAACTGAACGCTGAACTGACAGGTCTGAGACACTGGGGACCGCGAGAAAAGCACCAGCTTTTATGAAACTTAGTCCCACAACTGGTTACGCTGCCAACACTCACACATCCTTTCCCATTCAACGAATGAGATCATCACCTGAAAAGCCAGTCAGCGTTGAACTCTCCTGTGCAGAACATCACCCCTGACCCCGGGCCAGATACGACTGTTACTAATATCCTCCAGAAAAAGGGCAAAAACACGTTGCGCAAGACTCATGCCCAGAAATGCACTTGTCCTTGAGGCTTTAGTCATCAGTTATTATTTCAGGTGGTAGGAGGGGTGCACACGGCAATGGCAAGAAGCCCCGTGGACACCGCGCTCAGCCCGTGCAGGAACTGCGTCCCCTTCTGTGCACGCAGGCACTTGCTCCACCAGCCACATGGACCTTGCCTCCAGCACACGCAGCTCCGAGTGGGTGTCTGCCCGGTTTCTCTGCTAATTACAACCACAGCCACCGGTTTCTGCATGAGATTTTATGACATCAGCGGCAATCAGCGTGGTTAATGCCGGCCACATTTCGTGTTGGGTGAGACACGGGTCTGGGAGGCCGGAGGTGAGCATTGCAATCCTCCCCATCATTGCCGACCCCTCGGGTAGGACAGGCGGCCATCGCCACCAGGTGGGAGGCTCGCGATGAACAGTTCAAATATCCCAAATTTCGGGTGTGAGCCACCCATGCCCTGGGGACACCTCCAATAGTTTTTCATCCTCTGCTGTGGAGTGGCCACATGCAGGACACAGGGACCCTGGGACCATCTCGACCCCCTGTCAACGGGTGTTTTCCTGAAGCCAGACAGGAATCACCCAACAGTATCCAGGAGAAGCTGGAAGGAGATAATTTTCAGTGTCACTAGCGGTGCTGAGCATAAGGAAATAGCCCTCGTTGACTTGTGTCTTGAGAAAGACATTGGCTTTCAGCTCAAACAGTCCAAGGTGTCTGTTGGTGCTATCCCCTCCTCCCTCGGAGAGCTGCCAAAGCACTTCCCTTTGGCAACAAGGTGGATCTCCATGGCTGTTTGAGCAGCTCCCAGTGTTAGGTTCCGTGTCTCAGACCTTTTTTTGCCTTTATCCTCTAAAGAAGAAGCTGTGGCCTTTAGAGGTCAATGTACCTTGTAGGGTGATGAAGTGTGGGGCAGCTTTTCAGCCAGGACAGATGGCTGGCTGGAGCTCCAGCTTTGCTCTGGAAAATGAACTGATGAAGCAGGCAGGACCAGATGGGTTTTTTAATTCCTCAGGCTTCATTTCCTGGTCTTTGTCATTAAGAGGATGGAAATACCTAGTCAACGGAGCACTCAGAGAACTTACTCAGATATAAGTGAACATAGGAGGGCTTGCAAGGCTTTCAGTGTTCCTCAGAACCATCTTCTGGTTGTTTAGCTGCCTTTTGGGGGGGGGGGGGGGGATTCACACCCTGTAGGTCAAGGCAGGGATCTAGAAAACCCCTGCTGAAGACCTGAGACTGTACTCTAGAGGAAGCCCAGAAGGACTTTGTCCCCGTGGCCACAGCGACTCTTTCCGAAGGAGCACCTACTGAAGGAGAGCAACTTTCCACTCCTTTTTACCTGGATTATTCCTGGCTTTATCTCATGCCGACTCACTAGCAGGGATTAGACTCCGTGAGCGAAGCTTCATGGGATGAGGCTATAATTATGCCTGGATTTAATTTAACAAAACAAACCCCAAACAGACGAGCCTTTGGAAACACAGGCACCCACGGGTTTTCCTAGGATGGGCAGGTGAGGCTGGCAATTAGATACTTATGTGGTACAGGAAACAGATAAAAAAGGAATGATACCCATCACAAATGAGTCAAGCGAGCGATGTAAACAGAGGGCGGTTTGATGGGGATTGGGTATTAAATTAATAGATCTCTATGACAAGGGAGCTGTCTCATTTCCGGGCAAAGGGACCCGAGATCTCTATAAAACTGCTCCTGTCCCGAGGATCTTCATTCCCTCCTCTTGCGTTCCCCTCAAGCTCCGGTAAGTCTGGCAGCACGGATGGATTTTCCTCCTTTGGGGACTCATTTTCCGGCAAGGGATGGGGAGGCTGGGTTTAATGCAAACTGCGCTGCTGAGGGGCAGGGACGGTGGCGGGGAGATGGGGTGCCCGGAGAGAGGTTGGACCACGCCGTGCTGCTACAACCTGCTGATGAAATCCTCCGTCAGTGGATGCAGGGCACTGCTCCAGACCTTGGGGGTCTCCCAGCATCCTGCATCACAGCACTGGGAGTGGGATTGGGCCAGGCAGAGGGACCCCAAGATGGGGGCGCTGGGGCAGTTGGGATGGGGGGACGTGCAGCAGCCCCTGACAGCTCCTCTCTCTCCACAGGTCACCACAAAACACAACGATGTGCTCCCGGCAGGACAAGGACCAGTGCCACAGGCAGGAGCGCTACACCCGTCAGACCAGCGGTGGCTGCCACAGCTCTGGCGGTGGTGGCTGTCACAGCAGTGGAGGTGGTGGCTGTCACAGCTCTGGTGGCGGCGGTGGCTGTCACAGCTCTGGAGGTGGTGGCTGCCACAGCTCCGGTGGTGGTGGATGCCATAGCTCCAGTGGTGGTGGATGCCACGGGAAGCCCCAGGTCCAGTGCCAGCAGCAGCAGCAGCAGCAGGTCCACCAGCTGCCCTCACAGAAGATGAAGTGATGGGGTGTCTCCAGCAACAAAGGCCACGCATGGTCCAGCTCCCTCCGGCCTCCCCAGAGCTTTGCAAGCCCCGGGGCTGCCCGGCCGTGCATCCCCTCCTCTGACCCCCAGGACCAGCGCTGGCTGGGGAAGGGGCATCACTTGTGTCTCCCTGCTGCCTCCGCCTGATGCTCCAGGCTGTGCTTTGGCTCCACGAGGTGCCCATGAGACAATAAAGCATGAACTTCCCCAGACCTCTTTTGTTTTGGCCTTTTCTTAAATTCTTCACCCTCATTTGATGGTGGAGCCTCCATCTCTGGAGACATCCAAAACCCTCCCGGTTGCCATCCTATGCCACCTGCTCTGCTTGAACCTGCTCTGGCAGGGGGTTGGACAAGATGATCTCCAGAGGTCCCTTCCAACCCCTGTCCTTCTGTGATTCTGTGAATTTCCGTGCATGCTACAGAAAGGTGGTTGGATTAACCAACATGCTCATGCCCTTTGTGTAGGTCTGGTTTCTTTCTGAATCCTCATGATGCTCCAGTGACCAGCCATAGCCAGCAAGGATCATCCCTCCACCACCAGCTCAGTTCTCCTCCACCAGCTGGGGCCGATGGGTCCCCGGTGATGGGGGAAGCACAAAAATTTCTCCCCATCCCACAGCGTGTCCTGTCTGGGCCCTAAAAGCAGAGTGTGGAGATGGGGCCTAATAGCAGGGTGTTGAGATGGTCCTGGGTTATCAGGACACCCTCAGTACTCAGACCCACAGGGCTTCACGTTCCTGCCCCATCCCCTTGGGGCTTCTCCACCACCACAGGTGTTTTTTACACAGCTTTGAGGAACCTCTTACCCCAGGGGGGGCTACTTGTGATCACTTGGTGGCTCAGGAAAATCAGGCAGGCATCGTGTTGTTCAGTTTTTATTGCTTTTTTATTCTGTTACAACCATTTACGTGAGAAGGAGATAAAGAAGCCCACCCCCCCACCAGGAAAAAAAAAATTTAAAAAATCTTTTTGGCTATTTACAATGCAGAAACATCACAGCTGAGATGGCTGGTGTATTAACCCCTTCGGTCCCGTGGCAGCTGAAGGTCTGGATCTCACTCACTTGAGAAAGAACAAACTACTGCAGAAAACATCCGTGTTGTAAAGTGACCACAAAGGGAATCCCTGTCAGAAACGACACGTCTTCCCCTGGCTTTCCAAAAATGTGCAGGTGGGGATATAACTAACTCCCTGTAATATCTTTTCTTTCCCATGAAAA
>VXBJ01000513.1:33148-55796 GCA_013400055.1 Nycticryphes semicollaris | reverse complement strand
CATGGAGCTTGGGGATAAAATAAGAGACCCCGGGGTTATTTTTGCCTCATGGAGGTAATACATGGAGCAGGGCATGGGTCATCACGTCGTCACCGGTGCAAGGTCAGGCGCTGAGGGCACCGGAGGGGCAGGAAAATACCAAAAGGTGATCATCCTGTGCCCACAGGGTGCTGGTGCCTCTGTCCTTCACCCACAGGGCAATTCAGGGATCCTGGAGAAGAGGGAAGAAAACGCCGGGGGGGAATTCACCTATGACCAACCCAAAGCCCTGCTGAGGCTGGCATCCCTTCCCCGACAGCCCCCAATTCCTCACCACCTGCCCTGCAACCCCTCTGCTTCACACTAAGCTTGCACCCAATGAGCTTGTGCAATTTTATTGGCGTTATTAAAGCTGATTAAATGGCCTCTGGGTGCCCATGGAGCTGGAGCACTGCTCCTGGCTCCATCCCATCCTATTCTCCCTGATGGATTAGGCTTGCTGGGATAACTCCATCCCTGGACGTGCGGCTGTCCCATCCCTGGAGGTGTTCAAGACCAGGTTGGACGGGGCTTGGAGCCACCTGGGCTGGTGGGAAATGTCCCCCCATGGAAAAGGAGTTGGAACTAGATGATCTTTAAGGCCCCTCCCAGCCCAAACCATTCTGTGACTCTGTGATAAAGCAGACTTGGGGAACCATGCACCACCTCGGGGTGACACCAGTCCCGAGGAAGGAATCTGTCCCCACCTAACGAGGTGATGCAAAGGTTGTACAGGAGCTTTGCCCACTTGTAGTGCTCCCTGAGCCCTCCCTTACCTCCTCACCTCTCTGCCCCAGGAGCGGCCGCCCTTCAGTACACACAGGGCTTGGCAGAGCCCCTCTCCTTCTTGTTCATGGGCTCGGTGTCGGAATCCGGCAGGTTGGAGATGTATCTGTACTTGCTGGTGGGTGACCTCTGAGAGGACAGAAGCCCATCAGACCTTCCCAAAGGGGCAAAGAGGTGAAGCGAGGGCTGGGTCTCCTTATTATTGCATGGGCAATGCAACAAAAAGGCTGGTTGCAGCAGGCAGCAGAGGCTGCACGAAGTCCAGTGCTAAGGTTTTATAGCGTGGTGTCACACCTGGATTTGCCCAGTGGGGAAGTGAAGGAAGAGTGGGACCAGGCACCCCTTCCTCCACCTCCCCTTCCCAGCGGGAAAACAGGAACAGTGGGACGGGAAGAGGTGCACAGGAGCTTTGCTGCCTTGCAATATGAACCCAAGGAAATTACCTCAGGGAAAGTCAAAGATTGGAGAGATTGGAGTTTGGAGATTGGAGCGCCATCCCTGGATGTGGGGTGGGTGTTGCAGGACCCCTCATCACCCCTGACCACCCCCAAATACCACCTTTCCCATCCATCTTTGCACCCTCCACCCCATACAGTTACCTTGACGGGAGCAAACTCCTGCTGGATCAGCTTCTTGAACTCACTTCTACTGAAGGGCTCTGATTTCTTCCCTCTCCTGGCATTGCCCTGGTAACTCTCCATCATGTCAGTGATGGCTTTAATTATCTTAGACATGTCTCCAGTCCTGGAAAGGAGAAAAACCTCAGGATATAGCAAGGTGGCAGGGGCAGCGCTGCCTGCAGGAAAACCCCACATTCCCTTCCAATAATTCAAAAAGCATTTCATTCAGTTTAAGCCTTTCTAGTCCATTTTTATGCACCAGAGGCAAAATGAAACCTCCCTTTGCTGGATGCTGCCCATCGCCCCGATTACTCTCGGAACTTTCACCTCAATTCCCTTTGCTTCTCCACTTTCCCACCGTCTGCTTAAATTAAAAGGAAGGAGCTCCCCGTAGCCGTCTCAGGCACTTGTGGGGTTGGATGAATCACCTCTTGCAGGTAAAGAAAGTGCTGTGTCTGCACACACACACACACACACTCCCCCCCAGCTCTCGGGGCTGGGCGGAGGGAGCTAATCGTCTGCTTGTGTCTCTAATCTTTGCTTGCCCCGAGCCCCGCTGGGAAAGACAGGTTGCAAAATGACCCTGAAAACATAAAAGCTCATTTAAAAAAGAAAAGAAAAAAAAAAAAAAAAAAAAAAAAAAAAGAAAGGAAAATAAAAAAACTGGTGGAGACTCACCCTGCTCACCTGCATCAACCAGCCGACAGGAGCGGATGGGGACTGGTGGGAGCAGCTCTCGGCAAGCTCCTTGCCAGGCTGCTGGAGAGTGGGTGGAGGGTGAGGATTTCTTCCGGTCAGTCCTGTTTCTGGGGCTGCCTCCCCGCATTGCTGCGCTTCCCAGGGAGCCTCCCTCATTATCTTTCCCCCAGCGAGGATGTTTACCAGCACTACCTGGGAAAGACCTATGTAGGTCAACCTGCGGCTCCGCTCTCCGCCGGCATTTCTCCGGGCTTCGAGCGGAGAACGTGGCAGGGTTAAGCACTGGAGACATCTTCTTGGGTCAATCAAAAAAAGTTCACCAGAAGTTCACTTCATATATGGAAGTTTGCATTTAGCTTCTCCCAAAAGGGTGGGTTTGTTTTTTTTCTCTTCTTATATGGAAGTTTGCATTCAGCTTCCCTCAAAAGGTTGTTGGGGTTTTTTTCTCTTCATATATGGGAGTTTGCTTCTCCAAAAGGGTTGTTTTGGGGGGGTTTTTTCTCCTTTATCAAGGAGATAACTCACCATGGTGATTTGTGAGCTCATGGGGCGTTGGAATAGAATCTTAGAAAATGTCACAGACAACTTCCCAGCGGAAAAGGTGGTTTTAATCTTATTTTGGAGGCTGTCCCGCATCTCGTATGGGCTGCCACTGAGCACATTCATGTTTCCCCGGCTTGGACAATGGCAGCAGAGCTGCGCGGTTTCTTCTGCGAGCAAGGAGAAAGAGCCCTGAGCTGCTTTTCAAACAGGGCAGCCTGCTCCCCAGTGTGGGGTGTGGGGACACCGGGTGACGCCAGCGCCCTGGTTGGCCATGGCCAACGGGGCAACGAGCTCCCTCCCGTGGGAAAATCACTTACTACACGTCTCATAGAGCAGGAGAATCGTAGAATCACAGAATCTCGATGGGGACAGGGACAGCCACCACCCCATCCCAGCAGCATGGCCTCGGTGCCAGGCTGTATTTCACAAGGAGATGACATGGGAACACGACATGGGGACACAGGATGGACTTCAGCCCTGAAGGAGCAAACCAAGCCATTCATGGAGCTGAGCTGCCCCAGGGCTCTCAGGGAAAGAACAAGGCACAGGACTGGGGCTGTGGGGATGCTGCAGTGAGGCAGCCGGGGCAGGATGCCTGGCTCTCGGCTGATTCTCTGTGTGGTTTCAGAGAAGTCAATGACCCCAGGTTTGCTCACCTGGAAGGGGGGTGTAACGAGCCATCCCTGCTATGAAGGGTGTGCCAGCTTTCATTAAGGGCTCAGGCACCGGCCCGAGATTGCCAGATACGGCACGAAGCCAGATGAGATCACGCTCGGCATCAATCTTCCCAGGCGGCGTTCACAGGGCCGGGTTTGTAGCAGCGTTTTTGGGAGAGGAGGGGTTGCTGGAGCCAACCTGTGCCACCTACGTACGGCTGCTGACACCGCCAGCACAGCACAAGGCACCTCTGCAATTAAGTGGGTTGCAAATGAGATGCAGACTGTGGTCTGGAGCTAAATTTTACCTTGGCACAGTGAGGCAAGAAGCAACAAGTCACTGCAGGGCCCTCAGCAGCAAAGAGCTGCCCAGCACACGGATGCTTTTAGTGGAAGCCAGATCAGCCCAGGGGCTGTTCTTGCATTAGATGGTCACTGGAAGCTGGAGTTTTTGGGAAACCCCCCCCCAACCCTGGAGGACTCACTTCAGGGCTGTATTTGGGATGGGCAGGCAACTGGGCACACATAGCAGCACAATTTGCCCCCCCTGTCCCGATCTTTTGGGGTACAGCCCTGCCAGGTTGCTTAGCACGAACCCCACAGAGGGACCAACATGCCAACAACATCTCTCCTGTGAGCTGCAGCTCCTGCTGCTCCCAGCCATGCCCTTGATGGAGACAGGGAGTGGGTTTTTTTATGGGCAGGAGCCATCCTGGTGGCCAAGTGCTCGGGATTTAAGGCTTTACGTTGGTAGGATCCCATCTTTATAAAAAGGGTCTGGGAAGAGCATCACGCTGCCATGGGGATGGTGCATGCCCAGCTGTGGCAAGGAACCCCAGGACTGGAGATGCTGGAGGGTGGCCAGGCACAGTGGTGCGGAAGCCACCGCACTGGGCAGGAAGCACTTGGGAAGGAGGATGGGAGGGCAACGCATGGCAATGGCACCTACAACCGCTGTACTCCTCCCTCCACTGCTACCACCCCCATTAGCACACATCCGCCTGGGGAACGAGAGGAATTAGGAGGAAAATTGCTCTGAATCAGCCCGGGCCGGTCCCTTCCGCCGGCTACTCCCTCCGAGCCTGCTGCCACCGTGGTGCCATCCTGTGGCAGCACGTCCCCATCCGCAGCGGCGTCAGGGTGGCTTTGCTGGGCTCTGGGCACAGGTTTGCCCACGACAGCAGGTCAGCTCCTGGCCACGGGCCTCACCAACACCCCAGGACCGACCAGTTTTACCCCACTGCAGCTCATCCTTATCAGCGTGTCTGGACTGATAACGAATGTGACATGCACGGTGCATCAAAGTCCCCAGTTGCCACAGCACTGGGCATTGTGCCACCCTTTCTGTGTCAGCCACTGAGCTGCTGACCCCTCGTGGAGGGGTCTGGAGGGGTGAAGGGGGTCTGCAGCAGGTGGAGGAGGTCAACAGTGGGTGGAGGGGGTCTGCGGTGGGCAGGGGAACCAGGAAGGATGGGGATGTTTCTGCTGAGTCCCAGCTGGGAACCATTGCTCAGCCCCAGCTGGATCACATCCCCTCATTGCAGAGTCCTCCATAAAACCCACCCCTGGGGACTTCCTAGCCTTTTTTCTCCAACCTGGGAGCTTTGGGAGTTGGGGGTCAGCAGTGTGAGGAGCTGGCAGGGCCACCCCAAGGCTGTTTTGCTGGGACAGGACAGGGTGGTGGCTGGGGGAGACATAATCCTTAAACAGGGTCTAGGCTAGGGACCCTCGGCAGGGTCTGATGGCGTTGGGCCAAAGCTCAGGGAGAGGATGTGGGGTACAATCCCCTCCTTCCCCCAAAACAAAAAAGGGAAAAGGAGGAGTTTTTAGCTTTTATCTGCATCCACTTTTTGCCTGCTGCTTTGAGCAGTCTCCTGGAGGAACCATGGTGCATCTCACTTCTCCTGCTCACCACAGGACACAGGTGAGAAGAGCTGATGTGATAACATTTGGGGGAAGGAAAAGCTCTTAACAGCAAAACTGTGTGGTGGTTTGAGCAGAGGGAGGGATGTGAGAGGAGTTTTGGGTGTTTGCAAGCTGGTGCACGTGCTCTTGATGCCAGCTTCGCCCAAAAAGTCAGGTTTTGTTCCTGACACATAAATCAGAATAATCCTACTTGTTACGAAGAGCTCTGCGGGTGCAGAGCTTGGGGGTGTGACAAAGCGGGGCTCACAGGACAAGGCTCTCCGCCTGCCATCAGGCAGGGCTGTGGAGTTCCCCGGGATGGTGGCCGCCCCATCCGGCTTGGTGGCACAGGCCACCAGGTGGCAGCAGGAACTTGCCACGGATGGGCTGGTCCCCAGCTTGGGAAAGGTCGAGTCCCACCTCAAAACCTGGGGGTGAAGGCGGGGAGGACTTGGGGGGGGCTGCACATCCCCTGCTTGGTGCTGCTGGGGATCTGCTCGGGGGGCAGCAAGGCTGGAGGAACCCAAATGCCATCCCCAACCACCGTGACCACGGGTAGAGGAGCACTTTGCCCACCCGCCCGATGGAGCATCATGGGAGACAGCGCAGCCCACGTGTGTCCAACCCCTTCCTCCTTGTGCTGCTTTGAAATCCCCTCTTTTGGGGAGCTGTGGACTCTGGTGGGGGCAAAAGGATTTGTATGGATTTGGGGACCTCTCTGCCACTACGGGAGGACCTGGTGATCGCCTCGCATCCCTGCCTGTGCTCGGGGTGGCTTGTTCTTCTCCAGCTCTGGTGTGATGGTCCAACAACCCTGGTGGGTGACACAACAGATGTCCTGCACCCTGGGCTTCAGGGCTACGTGAAGTCCCGCTGTCTTGGCAAATATCCTGTTGCATCAGCACCGCTGAAGGGGCTGGTTCTTGCCTGGACGCTGGGGAAAGGTCCCAGGGTGGGTAGTGGGTGCTCCCACCAGCACCCAGATTTCTGTGCTTGGCCCCCCACACAGGGAGACCCCTCTGCTATGGAGAGAAGGACTGACCACTGACCAGCAGGGTGCTGAGCTCCTGAAAAGCTGATCTGCTGCAGATGGGGGACCACCCTTGTCCCAAAAGCTGGAGCATCCCCTTGTTGGTCTCTTCTCCCAANGGGTGGGGGGGGAGGTGGGATAGGATGGATACTGGGGGAAAAATTTCTTCACTGGAAAAGGTGGTCAAACATTGGAACAGGCTGCTCTGTGAAGTGGTGGAGTAGCCATCCCTGGAGGTACTTAAAAGACAGGTAGATGATGTGCTGAGGGACATCGTTTAGTGGTCACTGGGCAGCACTGGGTTGGCAGTTGGACTTGAGGATCTTAAAGGTCTTCCAACCAAAATGATTCTATGGTTCTTATGGGACAATGCTGGGATCAGCTCATTTCCTGGAGGAGATGTGCCTCTGCCCTGGCTCCTTTGGGGCTCATATGTCCTCCAGTGCTGTAGGATGGGGTGCAGGATCTGGCTCCAGAGGGGACCTGGCACCCCACCCTGGGCAGGCTCAAGCAGGGCAGCAGATTTTCACCTCATGAGGTGTTTGATGCTTCAGATGTCAAAATGGACTTCCAAAGGAAGCTGAAGCAACCTGGCCAGCAGCGGTGAAGCAAACTTGTGGGCAGCCGTGTGTTATCTGGGGAGCTTGCTTCAGTGCTGCGGGTTTGGGGAAGCTCGTGGCAGGTTCCTTCAGCAGAGCAGGGTGATTTCAGGGCTTTGACTCGCCCTTAGGAAATCACAACTGTTCCTTTTTCCCCTTCCCCACCTCTAAAAGGCTTTGGCAGATCGGTAGCCGGGCTCTAAGCACTCACAGTGGGAAGCTGCTTGGCGGCTTCTTAGGCATTTCTAGCCACCTACTCTGGAAAGCAGCAATTAATGAGGGACAGTGCAAACTCAAGATGCCCTGAGTGAGGAGCCTGGGGTTGTTCTTGCTTCTTGCCCACACGAATCCCAGCAGTTGGCCCTCACTGTAGCACTAAAACTGAAGGCATCCACCCCTGCTCCCTTCCAGCCCCACACCAGGCCCCTTGCAGAACAGAAGTGCCATAAAAAAGATGTTTCTCCATCCCTATCCTTCTTTCCGGCCCTTGCCCACCACCACAGCTCAGCCCTAGGAGACAAGCAGAGTGTTTTCAGGCCAAAACAGCTTTTTTTTCTCTTCTCTTTAATTGGAGATGCAAACTCTAACAAATTATTCTGCCTTCCCTAACCTATGGAGCATATTATAACATGAGGAGCATCGTAAGCACCCACTGCAAAGAGCCCTGCTCTCCCCAGGTGTCTACCTCACCCCTGGAAACCTGTTTGTGAGGTGGATTTGCCCAGTTTAAAGCTGAAAGGGACCATAGTGCAGGACTTTCCTGGAGGAAAACCCACGCAGACACACGGAAGAGCTTTGGCAGCCGGCGGGCAAATCTTTATTTGGCAGCAAAACCATCAAACCCGAGGGGAGGGAAGGAAAGGAGGGAAATGGGCAGAGAGGGACGGAGGGAGCTTCAAGCACTGAATGGCTGCCTTTAGCTGGGGACCACCTCCCACCTCAGTGGTGGTGCTGGTGCTTGTGCTGCTGCTGCTGGTGGTCCTCAACATGGTGGAGGTGTTCGTGGGTGGCGATGGTCACACGGGTGATGAGCAGCATCACCTCGCCGAAGGAGATCTGCGCGTCTTTGTTGAGATCGAGGTCCTTCATGATTTCATCAATGGTGGCCTTGTTTCTCACGTGCTGTAAAAGGAAGAGACAGGGTAAGGGTGAAGAAGTCTTGTCACTCACAGCTCCCCCCAGCCTCTCTGGGACCCTCGCAGGTGCCAGATCCCCAGTAGTCAGGTGCTGTGTGTGGGTCCAGCCTCATGCCACCATCCCTCGTTGCTTTGGGTACAGCAATGGTTCACCCATGATGGCAAAGCCACCAGAGAGCAGCAGGTTAGCGTAATGCAAGGACACCATATGATGCAGAAACCGGTGAAGCCACAAACCTCTCCTTGAGCATGTTGAGTTAAAAACTTTACCTTCTGCCTTAGCAAAGTGAGTTTGGGGGGAGGAGAAGGGGGGAAAAAAGGGTGCTTCCTTGGCTGATGTTTCTGGCATCATCACGTCTAGGTGGCAAAGAAGCTCTTGGGCAACATGACCCTGATTTTTGCAGATAAGGTGATGAGGGTAAATACCCGGCTGTGGGTTCAACCAGCCCTTAATCTGTCTTTATGGAGTGTGTTTGGAAAGTGGCGGCTGGAGAAGGGAGGGTCTGGGCAGAAGGATTTAAGGGGGCAGGAGAAGCGAGTGGGACACGGGTGAACCCAGCCCCTGAGGGTGTTCAGGCAATGGGAGCCCAGCTCCACTCCCTCCCCATGTGGGTCATGAGACCCCCACCCCCACTCACCCTCAGGTAGTTCAGAAGCTGCTTCTCAATCAGGAGCTTCAGCTCACCCTTGGTCAGGGTGTCTCTGTCCCCCTCCCGTCTTGAGTATTGGTGGAAGACATCAATGATGACATCCATGGCCTTCTCCAGCTCAGAGAGCTGTTCCTGGGACTGGGGAGTCTGGAAAAGAAAAGACGGCGCTGAATAACATCAGGAGCTGCAATAGATGGGGAAGACTGGCATAAACCTGCGAGGCTCCTGTACAGCCACCCATTTCACACCAGATGAGGACACAGCATGGGTTTCTTCAGTCATTCTTATTTTGGGGAATAAATTTGAGCTGTTTGGCTGGAGTTTTCCCCTATTCTTAAAGGAGACAGAAGGGGGGTTGTAGGCTTTGCCTGCTTCTGCTCTGGGATCTGCAATTACAGATAATAACCAAGAGCTGAATTTTTTTCCCCAAAAATATGCCTCCTGTAAGTCAGGCGCTGTTGGAACCAGGCTCCCAAAACAGCTGGTGCCAGTCCTGTGGAAAACTCTGCAGAGTTGTGAGATCTGATGTCCAGAAGCCTCCTCGGTGGTCGAACTGTGCTGTGGGGAACCTCTTCCAGGAGGAGACTCATCTCCTGGTGGGTTGCACTCGTGTGAGCCCGAGTAGAGATGGTTATCCCCTGCCAGCAACTGATGGCACGGTGAGGAGAAGGGTCCTCAAGGGTCCTTGTGCCTCCGATGGCCCAACCCGCACCTGGAAAAGAGTGTGGAGACATTAAATGCCCAAGTCACCCATTGGACTTGCCTTGCTCATCTTGACAAAGTAGCGAGATCCCCTCGGACTGTTGCAGGGCTGGTCCCGAGTGGGACATCTCTTATAGCCTGGCTGCCCCCCTGTGCCACTTCACCGGTTGTGAAATGTCCTTGTTTCATCCAGTTCCAGTCCATCTTCATGTCATACTTGTGCATTGCTTAAGGCTCCGGGGTAGTTCCTTAAAAGGGATCTCTGTGGCTTTTGCCTGCAAGGTTGGCGTTACGTACTCTGTCTGGGTAGCCAGGAGGTGGCCAGGGCACGGCCGTGTCCCCTTCAGCCCCTCTGCCTGGATGTTGGTGCTGTAATTCCCTGCCAACTCTCAACAGAAGTCCACTCCCTTCAGCTTCTTCCATTTCACCTGCTTTACACTCCTCTACGCAGGTGTCTTTTCATGCCATGAGGCAAAGGGGACCCACAGCATCTTGCCCACACTTGCCCAATGACCCAGCCCTGCTCAAGCCCGGGAGCATCCCCATCCTTGCAGACCTGGTACATGCAAGCACTGCATGGTCCTCTGCACCTGAAAGCGTCCCACCATCCCACTGCTTCACGCAGCCCATGGTGGCCTGTGTGACACGGGCTGTGTCCCAGTGCTGGGGGACCATCCCCTGCCTGCAGCAAGTGGCTCCACGAAAGACAAATAATACAGGGCGGGTTCCCAACCTGGAGGAGCTCCAGGAGTTTCATTTCAGCTCTTCAGGTGAGTGATGGCCTGTGCCAAGGGTGGTGTCTCCCCACCCAAAGTGTGCTCTAAGCTGTGGAGACCAGCTCTTCAGGATTGTGTCCTCACTTTGTGGCTTCTGCTTTATTGTTGGTTTGGGGTTTTTTTTTGGTTGGGGTTTTTTTTCCCCCCTGTCATTTCTGTGTTGCAGAGACTCAGAGCAGCTCAGATGGGGGGTAAAACAAGATTTTCCAGTGCTGCTTCATTAAAATACTCTGCCTGCTGATTCAGCTGGCTTGTCTGGGGCTTTGTTTAACCTGCCAAACACGATGCTAATCTCAGGCACAAAGCGGAGGTCAAAAAGGGGCTGTGGATGGGCCTTGGGGCAAGCTCCAGGTGACCTGGCAGCACCACACAGGGAAATGCTTAGGGATGCAGCACTGGTCATAGAATCACAGAACGGTTTAGGTTGGAAGGGACCTTAAAGACCACCCAGTGCCACCCCCTGCCCTGGGCAGGGACACGTCCCACGAGCCCAGGTGGCTCCAAGTCCCTTCCAACCTGGCCATAAACCCCTCCAGGGATGGGGCTTCTCGGTGCAACCTGGGCCAGGGGTTCACCACCCTCACACCAAAGCTCTTTCTGGTGCACAGCCAGTGCCCACCCAGACTCCAGCCCTTACTGGTGGGGGAGCACCGTGTTTCACAATGGGAGTGTTTTGAGGCACAAAATAGCTGGAGAAGAGCCACGGCATTTCACAACAGGGTGTGAGGGACCATCCGCTCAGTTGCAGAATTTTGCAGCAATTTCAGGAAACCCTACATTTGGTCATTTTATTGTCATCCTGGAGGTGGGGAAAAGCAAGGGTGTAGGATGGGCCAGGGATTTCCAAAGAGAGATGGTGGCTGAAACTTCAGATGTGCCCACTGTGCAGCAGGGATGAGATCCCAGGCTCAGAGGAGGCCCCTGAGATGCTGGGAGGGCTGGAGCCTCTCTGCTGGGAGGACAGGCTGAGACAGTTGGGGGGATTCAGCCTGGAGAAGAGAAGGCTCCAGGGAGACCTTGGAGCCCCTTCCAGTCCCTCCAGGGGCTCCAGAAAAGCTGGGGGGACTCTTGCTGAGGGAGGGGATCCATGGGAGGAGGGGGAAGGGTTTGAAGGTGAAAGAGGGGAGATGGATCTGAGCTGTGGGGAAGAAGTTGTTTGGGGTGAGGGTGGTGAGAGCCTGGCCCAGGTTTCCCCGAGGAGCTGTGGCTGCCCCATCCCTGGAGTGGTTGAAGGGGGCTTGGAGCAACCTGGTCTGTTAGTAGGTGACCCTGCCCAAGGCAGGGGATGGCATTGGGTGGTCTTGAACCATTCTGTGATTTGTTAAAAAAGTGCCAGCACAGTCATGACGGTGACCAGGGATCCTGGGTGCGGCTTAGGGTCACAGGAACATGTGCCTGTCTCTACAGGGGGAACCTCCCTGTCCAGCTGTGCCCGTAAGCCATGCAGAAGTGGCTGCAGAAAGCGGTAATCCTGGCCCCAAGGCCACCAGGGTTGAGCAAGTGTCCTCTTGCTGGAGCTGTGGAGGGGAAGGAGTGGGAAGAAGGTGACACGCAAGCTGCCGGTAGCTGTGGCAAGGGAAAGATCTGGGGTTAAATGTGCCCTGAGGACCTGAACCAGGGCAGAGCACCCCGCACTTGATAATCTCATTGCAAAACTCTTTCAAAATATACATCTATGGGCAAGTGTCTGGCTGATGTGGGAAGAGGGCACAGCAGGGTTTGTCACTGTGTGGTTTGTCGTGTTTCACAGCAGGCTTTAGCCCGGAATCAGGACAGGACGTACGTTCTGGTTGCTGGATGTGGTTTTATCTCGGGGAAATCAGGGTCTGCACTTTGAACCCGGGCTCCTGATCGTCTTTGAGCATCACCAGACCAACATTGCTCCAGCTGTGACCTGGCACGAGCAGCCACCGCAGGAGGTGGGGCAGTCTGGAGGTTTGCCCACTCTGGAGCTGCAGGGGGAAAGGATTCCCCAGTCCTTTAGCTTGAGCCAAAAAAACATCGGTGTATGTCTCCACCGTACCAAACGGCTACAAACTCAGCTGCTTGGCCAAGGCACCACCTTGGTCCAGCCCAAAGGGAGCTGGCTCTGCTGCTCACAAGGGCACGGCTGCAGAGTGCTGGACACCCTCCAAGCCTTCCTGGAGCTCTGGCAGGTTGCAGGGCTGGATTTGGCCATTGCTCTTGCCCTTCCCGCCCATGCTTCAGCATGAAAAGCGTTGCCGCCACTCGTGCTGGGGCAGCTGCCTGCTCCGCCTCGTAGGGTGGTGGTCCCCAAGCATTTGGCGAGGAAAAGAGCTGGATTACAGTGCATTTAGTACCTAGAAATAGTTTGTTGTTGCTGCAAGACATGGTCCCAGATGACTCAGCCAGAGACAAGGTCCTGGTGCCCGACCGGAGCCCGTCAGGCTTTTGGTGAGAATATTTTCACTGGTGGAAAATTCCAAGATGAAAACCATCCGGTAGTTTTGCTCTTGGCTGGGCAGCCAGTGATTCAGCAGGGTTGGGAGGGAGCACTCTGGATGCCTTGGCTGTGTGGGAAAAATCTCAAATTTAGGGAGAAAATTCTAAATCTCAGAATTTCCCACGGACTAGGAGCAATATATACAGACATTAATATCTCTGTATTTTTTTTCCTAGGAGGACCCTGGATGCTTCTTGTGCTAAAGATTCTGTTCTGCTGTGAACCGCAGTTGTCATGGGTATTAATGCTTCTTTTTTTCCTGCTCATGGGTGGTTCTGCATCCAGAGGATGCCCTTGGCATGGCCGAGGAGGGGAAAACTTGGATGAGGATGGACGAAACAGAAGGGTCTTCCCTGAGGTAGGCTGGCTCTGCTTTTCCCAGTCTAGGCAGAAAACCTCCTCTGCCGGTGGAAAAAATGCTAATATCACTGGAATATGCCATTTAAAACCCCTGCAGAGCTCAGGCAGTGCCTTGTGTTGGTCTTCTGGCCCCTAATACCCTCCTTGCCCATCGGTTCAGCCCTCTTGGCTTTTACCGGACGCTGAGCAATGCAACTCTTGCCCCCTAATCACATCGTAACCCTCTCCTTAAATGAGTTTTTGGGGTGTTTCGATTTAGGGAAGCCTTTATCCCACAGTCCCAGCAGGATCAGGCATTCAGCGCCGCTGGTGCCCACCCTCCCCACCTGGGAGACGGATGCAAAATCAAGCACTGAGATAGGAAGGACTCGGAGAAGTTCAAGCCATGCTTTATTGTCTCAGAAGCACGAGTGAGCCAAGCAGACAGAAAGCAGCCAGAGCCCAATGCCTATAAGCAACCAAACCCCCTCTGAGCTTTTTCATGGGTCGTGCGTTGGGACTCATTTCTTGTCTGGGGTGCAGCGGTCATCCTTGTGGATGATGCGATGGGCGTCATCGGTCAGCTTGGCCAAGACGATGGTGAACTCCTCAAAGGTCAGCTCTTTGTCCTTATTCAGGTCTGTCTCTTGGAAGAGCTTCTTCAGGTAGTCAGGACGGTTCCTGTCCTGCAGTTGGGGTACAGGACATGTGTTGGTATGGCCCCTCTCTGGGCTGCACACACCCACGGATGAAAACCATACCAGCTTTATTCCTGCATGCCCTGGGAAGTTTGGAAGCTGCAGGATCATTATGACCCTCCCCTACCTTGCTGTCAACCTCTAGTTAAAACTTTAGATTGACAAGCTGTTGTTCCAAACCCCGTTGGCTGCTCTGTACCCCTGTGGTGGCAGGAGGGATGAGTGTGGATGGTTCCACAGCGTGTGGGGTCTGATCACGGAACCCCATTCCATGGACCACAGCCCTTGGTGGGGACTGCACCCTGTTTCCCCAGGAGCATCACTGGAGGCAACCTCAGCCTCATCCCCCCAACAACCCTCCAAGGAGAACATCCCTCCAGGGAGCACAACACAGCTCCTGTGACACTCACACAAGCTTGGAGGAAGGTTGGAGCCTGCGTGGTCAGCAGTGTCTTGAAGTCGTTGAAGCTGAGGAGGTCATACTTGCCCTCCCGGCTGCTGTAATGGTGGTAGACATCCACAATGGTTTGCAGGGACACATCCAGCGTGCAGTTTCCAGGGAGCTTCGGAGTATCATGAGGGATGGCTGCGGCCGGGGTGACTGTGGACATGGCTGAGTCCTTGAGGTACCTGCAGAAACTGTGTGGATAAAACCTCAAAGCCATGAGATGCATCAAAAACAACAGGCACCCCACAACACGCTCTTGGTCCCAGGTTGGGCTGCACCTCCACCTAGCAGCAAATCTACACCAGGAGCCTTGTTTCACTGGTGCTGAGCAAGCCACCGGTGACCAGCATGCCCAGGGGCAGTCGGGAGCTCCTTGGCACTGAGCAGGTAATGAGTGGTTTTAGGAATATTGCCATTTTAGAGCATTGCCCAAGCAACCTCCAATTTTAGTTTTGCCCAAGAAGCGGCTTGTTCTTATAGACCTGGAGGCATTGGTCAAGCAAATTAAACCCACCAGGCTGGAGTCATGTATCTGTAGCATGCCCACCAACAGCAAGGATGACTTTAAGGCAGGGAGCACAGCCCAGGTCTGGGCTCCACTGCAGCCTCTGCCTGACCTCCTTCTCCTCCTCTCTCTGTGAACATCCCCTCTTTGGGCTGCAAACCCCGTTCACTGCAGACACTGAGCACTGAGGCCCTGCTGCATGCCACTGAGCAGGTGACACCGCCAAAGGGTGCTCTCCTTGCCAAGTGGAAGCAGTGATACCTCTACTAAAGGTGGCACAGAAATGCCATTAATTTATATTTGTCTTGTTGTAGCTAAAATCACCCTCCCCCCCTGCCCAGAGCAGAAAGCATCACCCTGTGTTGTCTTTGTCCCTTGTCTTATTTCTTGCAAGAACCATTGCCGTGTTACTTACCCTGGTCTCCAAGAAGGGTTTGCAGAGGATGGGTCTGTTGTAGGGATCCGAGAGCCCGGACAGACCTTTTATACACGTCTGAGGTCCTCTTTCATCAGAGGCAGTGACACACCTGCTGCAAGCAACAGCTTGAGTTAGCATTTCCCGTACCTGGAAATTGCAAGGTGGGAACTCCTGAACCCCTCCCCGGCTCATACTTCTGTGCATAGTTCCTGGTTGCACCCACCGAGCTTTGGAAATGCTGTCCTTCCACCCCACCGTCACCTCCAACCGGGGCTGAGGTGCCTTTTGCTGGGCAAAAAAATGGGGAGAAACACTTGGATGTTCCATCGCACCTCAACGTGGGCATAAAGGGCAAGTCCGTCTTGGCAGAATTTGCCAAAACTTTGCCAGTTTTGCAATGCACTGAAAATTTTGGGCCCCCTCGTGCCTGTGTAATGAAAGATGGGCTGTTTCAGAGAGATGTTTTTGTCCCTCGGCTGGTTTTAATGTCATCTCTGTGTTTTCTACAACGCCAAGAGGTTGGCCAGTTGTAAAAACGAAGGCAGCTTCCGCCTGTTAATAAATCGTTTTCCAGAGTATTTTTCATTACTTTCTGCTTTCACATCACTTATACCAGACCTTTCCTCTTGCTCCAGAAACTTGGCAGAGGAAACTGGCCATAAAAGAAGCAGAAAATTGGAGGTCGTGGTCTCTACAGGCTGGAGCACTAACTAGCAAGAGTTTTGCAACAGTCACCTCTGTGCCACCCAACTTGCACTACCAGAACAGGTACTGGAAGAATGAAGAGACTTTAAAAGATACAAAAATAAGACAATGGGTTCCAGGAGGAAGGTAAGAACAGAAAAACAAAAGGGTAACCATTCCTGTTTGAGGATGCTTCTTGTGTGTCCTGGGGGCAGTATCAAGAACAGTTGCATGAGTTTGATTCTGGTATCCCTGACTCACTTCGTTGCTTCTGTTTTGAGTGTGTGTGTGTGTTGTTTTCCTGCTCTGCTCGTTAGGGACTGTTGAGAATCCGAAATTGCATCCTCATTCCCCAGCTGGTCTCCTGACGCATCCGCTAAGGCTGGGGTTTCCCCCCCCCCGTGCATTTGCGTAGTCCCCGTGCAGACAGCCCTGTGGGCTCCCAATTTCCATTATTTAATTTTTTTTCCCCCCACCCATGCTCCCCAAAACCTGTGGCAGAGCCATAAATCTTGCTGCCCAGCCCCAGGAAGGGAGCGATGCCCAGGTGCCGCCCAGGTGCCCTGGCAAGACTGTGAATAACATCTGCCTCTGGGGGACAAGGGCTGAACCCCGATGACAATTTGTGGGGCCAGAGAGGGGTGACCTGTGTCACTGGGTGCAAACAACCCCCCCAATGGCCCCACGCTTTCTTGCGTGGCTCGGTTTCACATGGGACAGGCTTTTGGTTTCAGCTGATGTTGGAAATGCCAAAGCCTCCTGAGCCTGAGGGTTTTCCCCACTCTGTGCACAGTCACAGGAGCTCTTGTCCATCCACGTATCTCCTTTCTTCCCTCAGAGCCCAAAGTGGCTTGTAAACGTGTTGTGACCAGAGCGGGGTGGGGACGACAGGACAGGACACCGTAACCCCACGCTAATAAGCATCCAGGCTCATTGTGCAGAGTTAACACCAGCTCTCCAGCCCCCCTTTCTCCTCGTTCTTTGCTGTGTCAGGGCTTGCAAGACAAGCGTTGGTTGCTTTGCGGGTCGTAAAAGAATTGTGTGCGTCCCCCTTCCCCCCTGGGATTCTGCACCCCCACCCCTCCATCTCCAGACGTGGGGCTTGGCAGCCACCATGGGCACTAGCCCCATGGCTTCACCCCTGGCATGTCCTGGAGCTTGTGCAAAGAGGGACTGGGACCACCAGGGATGAGGAGTCTCTTGTACAGCCATTGGCTGCCCCTACCCAGTGTGATGTGGGGCTGTGCACCCCACCATCGTCTAGGGGAGAAGAGTGCTGGGGTCCGTCGCACCATGAAGGTGCCCTGGTCTGAGTGACACAGGACTGATTTCTCTTCTAATGCTCGGGGAAATTGCACTTTTAGAAGGCTCCAGTGTTTGAGTTTGAGAAATTATTGACTTNGTTGAGGAGTTCTGTCTCTCAGAACCCTTTGCCCCAGGGCCAGAGCCCTGAGCCCTTTCCTTCCTCCCAAAGCCACAGCGCTGACAGGGTCCCACATGGGCTGTCCCTGCAGGGAGCGCAACGGATTCCTGTGTCAGAAAGGGCTGGGGATAATCCTTGTGNTGTTTGAGTTTGTGAAATTATTGACTTTACAGCCAGCTCTGGGGGACGGGTTTCAAGGTCTCTGTTTTTGAGCTCCCCAGGTGCGGGGATGAGGAGGAGTGAGACCTGAGGGACCAAGGGGGTTATTTCATACCATGAACACCACATTCAAGAGAAATTAGAAAGTTTGTTGAGGAGTTCTGTCTCTCAGAACCCTTTGCCCCAGGGCCAGAGCCCTGAGCCCTTTCCTTCCTCCCAAAGCCACAGCGCTGACAGGGTCCCACATGGGCTGTCCCTGCAGGGAGCGCAACGGATTCCTGTGTCAGAAAGGGCTGGGGATAATCCTTGTGTATTTTACATTGGTATCGGGATCAATACTAGTGCTTTAGTGTTATTGATGCTAGTGATTTAGTCTTATTTTAGTAAATCTGTTTATATTTCTACCCTTGGGTTTCCTTTTTTTTCCCAGTTCCCCTTCCCAGGTGGAGAAGGGCCATCACGTGAGAGAATAATGGTCTAAATGACAATAAATCTCTGTGGGTTCCTCAAACCATAACAGGAAGGAACCCGTCGAGCCTTGGTAAGACAGTGGGAGCATGTCGAGGTCTGACATGCTTCAGGATGGGGAACCCACCAGCCTGTGGGGACCCAGCAGCACTGGGTTGTTCCAGCTCTGCAGGGAGCAGGGTCCCTCCCATCCCATCTTCTCTTTCCCATTGCTACTCCAGTTCGATCTGCATTAAACCCCTCCAGCCATGGGCTGGGTGCATATTGTGTCCTCACTGGAGACAACAGAACAGGTAATACAGATGCATTTGGTGCTTGAAGAAATTAATTTTATTTCATTGGCATAGGCAGAAGCAGGTGACAAAGCTTTGGTCACAGGTTTGTCTGTGCTTGAGGACAAAGGTAAGCAATGATGCTGCTGGAGGAGCACAATCCCATGGGCACAGTCACCCTGGGAACCACTTCACTTGCTAGGACTGTGGTCGTGGCCGTGGTCATGGCCATGGCCCTGACCATCATCTGGATGGTTCTTGTGACTCTGGTGAGACCTATTGTGGGCATCAATGACTATAAGATTCAGTGTGGTCAGGAACTCGGTGAACTTCAGGCGACCATCCCGGTTGCGGTCGGCTTTCTTAAAGAGCGTGTCTATGTAGTTGTTGACGGACATGTTAGGCTGCAGCAGGACAAACATTGAAAAGAGTCAGCCTGAAGAAGCCAGCCCACAGCTACAGCCCACAGTTCACCCAGCAAAAATTGTGTGGATTCAGGAAAATCCTCAAAAAACCCTCCCTCTCCTTTAGGAAGTTCTCAACCACACTCATGCCCCAAGGAGGCCACCACTCCTGCGAGCTCTCGCCAGCGTTAGGAGAGCTGGGCCACGCTCTGCTCTTACCGGGATGGTGTTGCGAAGGAAGGGCTTGGCGTTCTCCTTCAGCAGCTCCGAGAACTCATTCTTGCTCAGGTAGTCATCAATGGGCCGCTTCACGGCATACTGGTGGTAGATGTTGACGGCGCACTCCAAGGCGAGCTCCAGGTTGGTTTTCATCTTGCTGGGAAGGGACAGGCAGCAAAACATTAAACCCTGTCAGGAGGAGGAGGAGGAGGACTCCCCTCTTCTCCACGAGCCCCAGCCAGGGCCTAGTTCCCTGGCAGGGTCAGGCTCACCTCAGTGGCACTTCCAGCACCACGAAGCCTGAAGCCATCACTGGAAAAGGACCTACATACCTACGAGCGGTGCTGAGGCTGACTTCTTCAGAAGACAGTACACGGGAGGAGAGGAACGGGCAGGAGCAGTGACTGCACCGTGGAGGTGAGGTCTCTTTTATACTCTCCCTGAGCTACGATTTAGTGACACCCTCAAATTTCCTTCGGGGCATCAGCCCCAGAAATTGTGCAAGGCTTCGTAGCACGCCCAGGTGGCCATTTCTTGTCTGACTCCGAGAACTGGCTGCTCCCACTGTTAACGAGGGAGGGGACGCACCAAACTCGTTAGGGCAAAACACGGAAACACCAAACGGGACGTTTTGAGGGAGCCGGCATTGCAGGTCGGTGACAGTGCAGGGGCTTTCCCGGGAGCCAGGGACATTCCTGCAGAGTTTGGGGCTCTTTGCTGAGATGATGGAGGAGGAATTTTCGCAGATGACGCAGAAGGTGCTGGGTGAGAGTCTCCAGTGGGATGATGCACGGGGAACGTGGTTCATCTGCCCCAATGCTGTTGAATTTGGCTGGAAGTTGGGGGGGGTCTGCACCCAACAGCCTGCATGGGTGCTGGGGAATGGCCAACACATCCCAACCCCAAAGTCACCCCTCCAAAATCACAAGCGGCCTTCCTCCTGAATCATTTCTTAACAGGGAGCCAAGAAAGACGTTTACAAATCAGGGCATGTCAACGTGACGGAAACCTGCCCGCCTGAGGAGGCGGCATTTCCCGACAGCCATAACTGCTGCCTGATAATGACAGAGGGCATTGGCAATCACTGCCAATTCCTGGAGTTGCGGGGACGCTCCCACTTTACGGGACACCCCACAGTGTTCCCAGTGCCTGGCACGGGCTGCTAAACGGGGCATGGGCAAAGACAATCTGGGGGAGCTGGTGAGGAGCTTGCGGAGCAGGATGCCCAAGCTCTTCACCCCAAGCCCACGCTTGGTGGGACCGGCAAAGCAAAAATCCTGTGGTAGCCATAAAGGCTTTTAGGAGACGGGAAGGACAATGGTGATGAAACATCTTCCCATCAGCCTCCTAATCCAGGAGCATGAGGAACCAGTGCCAGAAAAAGCCTAAATTGCAAAAGAGTGAAACAAAGGGACACGTTGTCTGAGGGAGGGTGTGGTGGGTTGACCCTTGTTGGGTGTCTGGTGCCCACTAAAGCCACCTCCTCAGATGGATGGGGCACAGAAAATATAACAAAAGGTTCCAGGGTAAAAATATGGCCAGGGAGGTCACTCAGCAATTACCATCACCGGCAAAACACTCACCTTGGGGAAATTAGCTTAATTTATTGCCAATCAAATCAGATTAGGATAATGAGAAGTAAAACCCAGTCTTATAAATACCTTCCCCACACACATACACACACACACTCCCTTCTTCCCAGGCTCAACTTCACTCCCAATTTTTCTACTTCCGAGCGACACAGAGGGACGGAGGTTATGGTCGGTTCATCACATTTTGTCTGTGTTGCTCCTTCCTCCTCGTGGGAGGAACCTTCACAGTCTTCTCCTCCAGCGTGGGCTACTCTCTCACTGGGGCCACAGGTCCTGCCAGGAGGCTTCTCCAGCGTGGGATGGAGGATGGGCAGAGCATTGCCAGCACCCACCAGGATCCATCTAGGGGATGCACCAGGTGCAGCCCCTCCCCAAGTCCCTCCCCCCCACCTCCAGCGAGAGGAAAACCAGTGCCATCCATGAGGTTTTAATTTATTTAAGGTTCAAAACTAGCCAGAAACACAGCAACAAAACTTTACAATAGGAAATCACAGAAACCTTTAGGAAAGGTTCTTACAAAAGGACCCCAAAAGGCCTCCGGGGCCCCTCACCCCATCATTTGGCTCAGGAATTTCACATTTCTTCAGTGCATGGCTGGAGATCACAACTAGGGTCCCCAGGAAGGTGATACCCTCCTAGAAATTCACTTCCTCATCTTGGTTATGGTCCAGGTCCAGTTCTGAAGGAGGATGAGCCGGTGAGTGGGAGACCAGAGAGTGGCCAGGAGCTGGTCCAGCCTTGGCGGGGGGGGGGTGAGGGGGACCACCTGGGACATCGTTACCCCTCCACCTCAGGGGATGCTCCACAACCCTCCAGCTTGCCCTGGTGCCAGCAAGGCAGTAGTGGGGGCAAAACTCCTCCAGACCCAGCTCAGTGCAGCCCCCGGGGTCTGGCACCAAGTAGGGGGAGTGCCCTGAGTGCCCCCACCATCATGTCACCCCCCGGGGCCAGTGGCTGTCGGGTGGCACCCGGCTACCTCCACACACAGCCCCAGGACTGGTGGAGGGGACATCCTGGGCAGAGAGGGGGACGCACACAAAGGGAAGCCTTTGTGGCATCTCCACTTGCTGCTGCCCCAGCACTGGTGGAGGGGACATCCTTGGAGGGTGGGAGAGGGGACAAAGGGAAGCCTTTGTGGCATCTCTGCTCACCGGTGCCTCCGGGATCAGCCCCGTGAGGACTGACGAAGGTCCGGCTCCCAGCAGGGTAAGGAGGGGCAGGGGGGACATCTACATCTGGAAGGGGAATGCTGCACATCTGGAACCCAGCAAACAAGCCCATGTTGGCCCCAGATGTTCGGGGGGGCGGGGGTAAGGAGAGCAAAGGGAGAAAATGGCGACTTCCAGAGGAGAGCGGGACAGGCTTGGGTACGGGCAAGGGAGGGCTGTGGCTACGCAGCTCCTCGCATTTATNGGCCTCCGGGGCCCCTCACCCCATCATTTGGCTCAGGAATTTCACATTTCTTCAGTGCATGGCTGGAGATCACAACTAGGGTCCCCAGGAAGGTGATACCCTCCTAGAAATTCACTTCCTCATCTTGGTTATGGTCCAGGTCCAGTTCTGAAGGAGGATGAGCCGGTGAGTGGGAGACCAGAGAGTGGCCAGGAGCTGGTCCAGCCTTGGGAGGGTGGGGAAGGGCGGTGAGGGGGACCACCTGGGACATCGTTACCCCTCCACCTCAGGGGATGCTCCACAACCCTCCAGCTTGCCCTGGTGCCAGCAAGGCAGTAGTGGGGGCAAAACTCCTCCAGACCCAGCTCAGTGCAGCCCCCGGGGTCTGGCACCAAGTAGGGGGAGTGCCCTGAGTGCCCCCACCATCATGTCACCCCCCGGGGCCAGTGGCTGTCGGGTGGCACCCGGCTACCTCCACACACAGCCCCAGGACTGGTGGAGGGGACATCCTGGGCAGAGAGGGGGACGCTCACAAAGGGAAGCCTTTGTGGCATCTCCACTTGCTGCTGCCCCAGCACTGGTGGAGGGGACATCCTTGGAGGGTGGGAGAGGGGACAAAGGGAAGCCTTTGTGGCATCTCTGCTCACCGGTGCCTCCGGGATCAGCCCCGTGAGGACTGACGAAGGTCCGGCTCCCAGCAGGGTAAGGAGGGGCAGGGGGGACATCTACATCTGGAAGGGGAATGCTGCACATCTGGAACCCAGCAAACAAGCCCATGTTGGCCCCAGATGTTCGGGGGGGCGGGGGTAAGGAGAGCAAAGGGAGAAAATGGCGACTTCCAGAGGAGAGCGGGACAGGCTTGGGTACGGGCAAGGGAGGGCTGTGGCTACGNCCTCCATACGCCACAACCCCACCCCGAGCAGGAATGCAACGGAAACCCCGAGATTCGCTCAGGGTGGGGAAAGGACAAGGGTCCTGGGTGATTTCCCAACGCGGCCGGTCCTACCCTACAGGTTGGGGGGGGCCGGGGGGGACAGACGGGA
>VXBJ01000513.1:9262-24747 GCA_013400055.1 Nycticryphes semicollaris | reverse complement strand
AAGTTGGGGCTCAGCAGCGGGAGAGGCGAGAAGCGGGGAGACATGGAGAAGCAGGGGGTGAGCCCAGGGCAGGGCAGGGGGGTGGGATTTAAGCCTGGGGGGATGGGACTGGATGAGGGGGACAACTGATCCCGGGGACGCTGCCAGCTACTTGGTGTGCTTGACGCTCAGCTCTTGCTGGCGGATGATTTGGGCGATGGGGCTGGCGATGCCACCTATCAAGGTCCAGTACTCCTCGAAGCTGATGCGCCCATCTTTGTTCTCATCCAGGTCACAGATGAGCTTGTCGGCCGCGCGACGGTTCCCGGTGTCCTGGGGAGGTGGGGGGATAGAGAGAGAGAAAGAGTCACACCGGGGCAGTGGGGAAAGCGGGGTGGAATGGGATGGGACAACCCACGAAGGAGCCGGTCCCCTGTCCCCCCAGTGTGTCCCCGGCCTCACCGTCAGCATGTGGTTGAGCTCACAGCTCAGCATCTTGCGGAAATCCTTCTTGCTGATGCGCCGGGGCTTCTTGCAGCAGCAGCGACGGCTCGAGTACTTGTCGAAGTTATTCACCAGGACCTGGACGGCCCATTCCAGCTCCGTGCATTCTGCCATGGCTACCTGCGAGGACAGGGGGTCAGTCAAGGGGGTCATGGGACCCTCCGTGTGCCCGTGATGGAGGACAGCTGGTGGCAGGACAGGCGACGTGCCATCCCGGTGCCATCACTCGTGGAGGGTCTCCACCCTGGGGTCACGGCGAGCCCCTGGGCAGGCCAAAAGCAAGACAAAAAGGGGGTGCTGGTACCCCTACATGGCTGCTCATCCAGGATCACCCCAAAAATCCTGCCCCACCTGCCCCTCCCTGGGGCGGCCGCCCCCGCGCGTGGGACGGGGTGGCAATTATGGCGACGGGGCCGCGGGGCTCCACAGCGCCGGGGCCACGGCTGATGGTTCCCAGGGCTCATTAGGGAATGGAATGGGGCTGGGAGCCGCGGCGGGACAAGGGCAGGAATTACCAGCCAACCCTCCTCTTGCTTCACAGCACTGGGAACACCCCAACGGGGCAGGTCTGGACCTGCCCAAGCCCCCCTCCGCACCCCAGTGAGCCCAGTGCCGGTGTCCCCCACTCCCCAGGATCCAATCCTGCCTGCCTGCTATTGATGGCTGGGGTCCCCCTTCCTCTCTCCGCTGTCCCGAGGCTGCCCCAAAGCCAGGAAGGCTCCTTCCTAGGGATGGACCCAACAGGATGGTCCCTGTCACGGGGTCCGGCAGCAGTATCCCAGGCAGGATGCAGGGCAGGCAGGGACGGAAACAGCGTCACCTTGTCCGGCCCTGGCTCTTTCCTGCCCCGTCGGGGCAAGCTGGGGCGCATTTTTCCCCATCCTGAAGCCGTCCTGATTTACACCAGCTCAGAGTACAACACTGACCATCAACGTCAGCGGTGGCTGCATGGGTCTTGGAAGAATCATAGAATCATGGAATGGTTTGAGTGGGAAGGGACCTTCAAGACCACCCAGTGCCACCCCCTGCCCTGGGCAGGGACACCTCCCACCAGCCCAGGTGGCTCCAAGCCCCCTCCAACCTGCCCTTCAACCCCTCCAGGGATGGGGCAGCCACAGCTTCTCAGGGAAACCAGTTCCACGCTCTCACCACCCTCACACCAAACAACTTCTTCCCCACAGCTCAGCTCCATCTCCCCTCTTTCACCTTCAAACCCTTCCCCCTCCTCCCATGGCTCCCCTCCCTCAGCAAGAGTCCCCCCCAGCTTTCCTGGATCCCCTGGAGGGACTAGAAGGGGCTCCAAGGTCTCCCTGGAGCCTTCTCTTCTCCAGGCTGAACCCCCCCAACTCTCCCAGCCAACGGGGTGGTGTGTGGAGACCAGAGGGGTGGCTCAGTGTCCCCCTTTCAGTGACATCATCCGGGAGGGTTTTTGCAGCCCAGTGGCTCCCTGGGAGCAGGCAGGACCTGCTCGGGTGCCCTAGACTTGGCCCAGGTCCCCTCTGTCTTTGCACTGATCCTCCCCAATTCAGCCCCGGGCCGAGGACGGCGACGCATCAGGGTGGTGACAAGAGACACGAAGCTCAGCCCCAGGCTCCCCAACACTCTCAGGCTCATCCCTGCATGCCTCAACACAGTCGGGTGCCCTCCCAAGCCATCCTTGTCCTCACAGGAGCCTTCACTGTGCCACCCCATCCCAGCATCAGGGACTGTCCCCAGTTTACAGGACACTGGTGACCAGGGTGGCCTTCGGACAGCCCCAGAACTGACAGGGGATCCCATCATGGCCCCGCGAGAGCCACTCACTGGAAACCTCCAACTCCAGCCCTTCCTCATCCTCGCCCATTAATTGCCCAAATAAAGGGTGCAAAAGCACCCACCCCCTGCACACAACTGGGGTCCCAACCTGCAGACCTCACCCCGGTGTCACCGGTCCCCTGCCACCAGCACCCAGCCCATCCTCAGGGCATCATGGCTGCTGCCTCCCCACTGACTCACAGCACCAGCCCCTCCGCAGCGGTGCAGCCCCCACAGAGCCCCACCATCACTTGCACCCCAGCCCCACCATGTCTGTATCTCCCCCTGCCAGGGGCCATCCTGGGGCATGGGGACATCACCACCATGGTGGGACACGGGGACACTGGCACAACTGGGCAGCGGGATGGTCAGGACGGGGCTCGCTTTCTGCTCCCCTCCCTCTGCCGTGGTTCCCCCCTCTTCTTTCACCTCTCCATCTTCTTCCTCACACAGGGTGCTCCAATCCAGGATCCTCAGCCAGGCACAGCCTTGGCATCACCACGGGCAAAACAAGGGGGAAAATACCCCTTTTTTCAGGGGCCAGACTCCACCAGCAACCCCATGTGCCAGGCTCGAGGTCAGTGGATGCAGTGGAGGTGGATGGATGCCACCAAGCCCCGTGCCGAGCCACCAAGCCCCCCATCCTGGCTCCCCATCGGGGGCTCCCCCCGGCATCCAGCGGGTCCCCTCCACCCCAGCCCCACACGCGCGCGGCGCTGCCGAAAACCGGGAAGGGGGGGATTTCCACCACCCAACCTGCGGCAGCACGTCCCAGGGCTGCTCCTGGTTGAATATTCACCCCAAGGGTGCTGCTGTGTCCGTGTCCGTCTGTCCCCAGCTCGGAGCCTCACCTGGCTCTGTCCGGGGTGGGGGGTCCCTCCGCTGTGTGTCTGTGGCCGATTTGGCAGCGTGGGCAGTGGGGGGGGCTGATTACACCCGCTCTCTCCTCACCTTGCACCCATACCAAGGGGCCCAACCAGGCTTTTAAAGAGGCTCCCGCCCCTCCCTGACGTTCCCAGGGCGTTCCCGGGCTGGGGCTCACCTGGGAAATGGCTCCCTGCGATTGCAACACCCCAGATGGCGGCCTCCGGCTCCTTTCCGGGGGGCTGATCTCTGTGTTGAACATGGCCACAGGGTGATAGCCGGCCTTTGGGCACCATCCCCAGAAGACCCTACCATCGGGAAGGGGTGGTTTGCCAGGCACAGCCCAGCTCCAGCTCGCTCCCGGGGTTTTGCAAACCCAACGCTGTCTCCACCAGCCAAAAATCCAGCTCCTCTATCCCAGGGAGCACTCCCAGTACCCACCAGAGCATCCCAACGATGCCCCAAACCACCTCACGCTCCCACCAGTGGCAATGCCAGTCGTCTCCAATGTGCCCAGCATCATTTATTGGGGGGGAACAATGACATCCCTCATTTGAACCAAAACCACTGGTTTTCAAGGGTGAAAGGGGTTGTCGCGGGTCTCTGGAGCCCTGGAAGTGCAAGCAGGGCCGTGTCCAGCTCCCAGCTCTGGGACAGATAAAGCCCTTCTCAGCTGGTAGCTGGCACTTGTAAAAAGTCACATCCGTAATTAATTTTCCCAGCAAATTGTACCCCTGGACGTCTACCAGCGCAGCGATGCGATGCCGAGATTAGATCCGGGCCTTATGGGGGAGCTGCATGTTTAAGGATGCAAAGTAGGAGGTGATACATGAGAGGCAGGAGCCACCTGCTCAGAGGACCTTTGGGACTCCCATCCCAGGAAAAGAAACCAACAACAACAAAAAAAAACCCAAACCCAAACCAAAACCCCCGACGTGTGTCATCCCGGCTCTCTCCCCACTGGCTTCTTCCTAATCTCGGTCGGGAGGAAGCAAACCCGTTCTCGGCCGAGAGATGCTCCCGGTGTCGTTGATGCAACATCCCGGGGAGGGTGGGAATCCCTCCCCGACCCTGCGGGCAAACAGCTCACCTCTGAATCATGGGCTTTCATTACTCTTCTCTCTGCCTGGCAGATGTCACAACCACATCCAGGCCCTTATTTTTACAAGGCATCCAGGGCGTGTGCGTGCGCTCGGAGCGGCCACGTACCATCCAAACCCATCCCGAGAGCAGTTCCCAGCCGTCTTGGGCACCCCAGTGGTGTTGGTTGGTCTCTTTCCTTTAGACCCAGTCTGAAGGGTTGGGAGCATTTTGGCTTCTCGTGGACAAGTTCTGCCCCGTGGGACCCCCTTGTAGAGGGGGGATTCTGAGCCCCTGGATTTTAGGAGGGGATTTGGTGACCACAGTGATGGGTACCCTGGAGCCATCGCACAGTGGTCACTTTTCGATGCGTAAATCCGTATTTTCAGTGGTGGTGCCCACCAGGGTGGGCGCTGACTCACCGAGGGGCACCTCATCGCCCCGGCACGGGGCTGAGCTGTCCCTGCCACCCCCGAGGACTTTCCAGATACACCAGATACTTATCGAGGGGTGGCTCACCTGGATGGAATTGCCATCTTCCCGACAGCGCACTGTCACGCCAGGGAGCCGGTCACCAAACCAGAAATAGGACCCCAGGACTCCCCACTCCCACGGCACATTCCCAGCCTGCTGCTGGGAAAAGGATCCGGGAACCTCAGCTCCCCTTTTCCTTTCCCCCCCACCCCAACATCACCCCAACCATTTGACACATTTCCTGTCTCTAATTAAATGCACGCCACACCTTTCTGCTTAATTTCCATGTATTTATTTCCAAGGCAGGAACAATAAATAGTCATTCTCGTTGTGAAATCCACCCTGAGGTGAGAGGAGACGGAGGGTGGCCTGTGGCCGAGCCGCGGTGTCGGTCCTGCCGCGCCGGCCCAGGAGGACCCGCCACCCTGCCCTGGTTTCATCACATTTCTCTGGGGTTTTGGGGTTGGTTTGAAATTCTTCATCTGCTTTATTTCACTTTCCTCACAAGGTGAGGCGGCTGCTGCTGAGGTCCCCACACCTTCTCCCTTTTTTGGGGGGTCATCCGTCCGTCCGTCCCCATCCGCGGCTGCCCACGGGCTCCTCCGGGACGCGTAACTCAGCGGGAATGGCAGAGAAAAGTTGGGATAATGGGACTCAGTGGGTGCCCTGCACCTTCTCGAGCCCATTTCTTCACTCTCCCTGCGCTTGGTGCACTAATTGTCCCGTCCCAGTGAGCCACCACTTTTGTGGCATTTTACGGTTTCCTAATTTGCCCTAATTGCACAGAAACCCCACGTTCTCTGCCAATGGCAGCATCTTCCTGCTGCCCTCACGGCTCTGGGGTCTTTCTGAGACCGGGATCTCAGGGTCGTCCCCCCCTGGGCTCCCTCCAGCCCAGCGCGGACCCACACGCCCAAAGCCCCTGGGGCGCCTGGTCAAGAGATGGGGCTTTGTGGGGGTCCCTGTTGGGGACCACCGTGGGCATGAGCCACCCTGGGAACTGGCCATCTACACCCTCGGTGCCCGCACAGCACCCGGGGTGACACACACGTGGCACCTCCACAACAGCAGGGACATCACAGCGCCACGCACAGCCACAGTGTTCACCCACCCCCAGAGCATGCCCGCAGCATCCCTTGCACGCCTGGAGCATCTCTTGCACACTTCCAGCATCCCTTATGTGCCCACAGCATCCCTTGCACATCTGCATGTCCCTTGCACACCCGCAGCATCCCTTGCACACCTGCAGCATCCCTTGTACGTCTGCAGCATCTCTTACAGGCCCGCAGCATCCCTTGCACATCTGCATATCCCTTGCACGCCTACAGCATCCTTTACACACCTGCAGCATCCCTTACCTGCCCACAGCATCCCTTGCACACTTCCAGCGTCCCTTACACACCTACAGCATCCCTTGCACACCTGAAGCATCCCTTGCATGCCTGCAGCATCCCTTGCACACTTCCAACATCTTTTACACACCTCCAGCATCCCTTGCACACTTCCAGCATCCCTTGCACACTTCCAGCACCCTTTACACACCTCCAGCATCCCTTGCACACTTCCAGCATCCCTTGCACGCCCGCAGCACCCCTTGAACACCTGCAGCATCCCTTACGTGCCCACAGCATCCCTTGCACCTCTGCAGCACCCCTTGAACACTTCCAGCATCTTTTACACGCCCACCACATCCCTTGCACCCTCCTGCCCTGCCACTGGGGCCAGCGGGGCCTTGCACCCAGTACCCAGTGATGCTCAGAGCCCCGATGGCCACAGCCCCATCCCTCCCTGTCCCCTCCTTTCCCTTTCCCACGAAGGACAAATAAGGTCACCCTCACCCCGGCTGGGTTTTGGTGGTTTGGGTTTGGTTTTTGGTTTGTTTTTTTCTTTTTTTCCAGTCTTTTCCTTTATTAATTTATACAAAAATGGTTGCAAGTGACATAAGCCGATTACAACCCGCCACCCTCCCAGCCCTGAGCCCAGCTGCCAGCCGGGGGCCAGCACCCCTGGCCCTGGGGGCAAGTCAGGGAGCACCGTGCGGGTGGGCACACACTGCCCCCTCCCCCCCCCGGGCACAGCACCCCAAAAACCTGGCCAGACGCAGGGCACTGCGGTCCCCGCACCGAGGGAAGCGCAGTGAATACACCCTGGCCACACAGGGGGACATCGGTGGTGGCCTTGGAGCCCAAGGTGGCCCTGAAGGTGCTGGGAAGCACGAGGCAGGACTGTGACAAGGGGGTTCCCGTCGGGTGGCAGGGCCCCCCCCCCCCCGTCAAACCCGCACATCCAAGGGCTTTTGGGGAAAAGGAGCCAAATCCCTCTGGCTGCGATGCTCCGGGGCTGGGGGGACCTGCAACCGGAGGGGTTTTTGGGGACAATCCCAGGGGAAAAAGGTTCTGGAGCAAAGGACGGAGAAAGGCGGCTCCAGCGCCGGGGCCGGGAACCCCCCTTGCCACCTCCCTCCCGCCGGAGCTGGGGATGGGAAGGGAGGTTTCCTGATGGGAAGGAGAGGAGGTGGGAGAGGGCAGGGATGGAGTCGGGGAGGGGGGGCGGATCCCTGCGCCCCTGCCGGGAACGCGGGGAGGAGACGAGCCCCGGCGGGAGCGACGCTGCGTTTTCCCAGGCGCATCCCACCGGGACCAGCAGCCTCTCGCGCTTCTGGGGACAGAGCCTGAGGCCTCGGGCGCCTTCCCATCCCCCGCCACCTTCTACTTCCTCCGGCAGCCCTTGGCCGCGTCCCCCATCATGTCCCAGTACTCTCCGAACTCCAGCTTGGCCTCATCAGGGTTGCCCATGCATTCGATCTTCTCTTCCAGTGGCCCAACGCACTGAGAAAAGGGGGAAGGAGTTGGGGGGAGAAGAAAAAGCCACGGGGGTGAGGGGGCTGCGGGGTCCCACAGGCGGCCCCCCTGCCCACCTCAGCTCCCGGCTCACCCCTCACCTTCCCCAGGTGGGGCAGCTTCTGCACCACCAGATCCTGCATCTCGTTGGGAGTCAGGTACTCCTTCTGCCCCTTCACGGCGTAGCAGTGGAACTGGTTGATGACAGTCTCGATGGCCCGCTCCACGTCGGTGAGCTCCTGGCAGTCCTGCATGGAGGAGGGGGTGTGCAGGGAGAAAAGAAGGTGAGGAGTGGTGGATAGGACCCCCTATCCCAGGTGGATAGGAACCCCTCCCCAAGATGGACAGGACACCCCCCAGACACCCCGCTGAGCAGATGAGCCGGTGCTCTCTGCAGATGTTCGGCCCTTCTGCAGTGATGTGAGGGGTTCATCCCTCCAGATGTTCAATCCCCCCTTCCCGACAGGATATCCGCTCTGTACGGATGGGAGACCCCACCATACAGATTGGAGATCCCACCATACAGGTGGGAGACCACCTCTACAGATATGAGACCACCTCTACGGATGTGAGAACCCACTGTACGGATGGGAGATCCCCCCATACAGATGGGACACCTCTACAGATGTGAGATCCCACCATACAGCTGGTGAGATCCCCCCATACGGATGAGAGACCCCCCTCTACAGGCGCAAGACCCTTCTACAGATGCAAGACCCTTCCACAGATGCAAGACCCTTCCATACAGACATGAGACCCCACCATCCAGAGGTGAGAAACCCACCACCCAGATGCCACAACCCACCATCTAGGCGTGAGAACCCACCATCCAGAGGTGAGAACCCACCATCCAGATGTCGCATCCCTCCACAGAGCCTCTGCCCGGCCTCAACAACCCCCTAGATCTGCCATACCCCTCCGTCTCAGTGCAACGACCCCCACTCCGCAGCCTTGTAACCCCTCAACTCCCCCCATCTCTGCTTGCCCAGACTTCTCCTTGCCCGGGGCCAACGGGGTTCAGCCACCCCGGCGTCTCCCGGCGCTACACCCACGGCACAGGGGGGCCACCGCCGCCGTCCGGACTGGTTCTTCCTCTCCTTTGCACAAGTGGCGGATGGCGGCGTGAGTCAGTGCCCGGGACGACTCCAGCACCCGCCGGGATGGGGCTCGGCAGCGGTGGGACCCCCTTGTCTCCCTTCCCAGTGGGGTTTGGTGGAGGGGGTAGAGACCAAGGCCCTCCCCACGCACGCGGCCAATTAAGCCAAAGCTGCGTTTTGAAGGGAAACGAGGGTGATTCAACTCTGGCACCTGCGGTTTCCCCGTGAAACACCGGGAAACCACATCAGGCGATGCCCATTAAGGGAGGGAGATCCCAGGGATCTTCAGAGCCTCAGCCCCCGGCGCCCCGGATCCTCCGCGGGTGCAAAGAGGGGAGGGGTGGTCACCCCCCTACCAACCCCCTACCCTCACACCCCGCCCCGTTTGAAAGCCGAGGAAAACAGGAGACTTTCCGCCGTTGGGCATCCTTGGAGAGGGTGCAAAGAGCGAGGGCAGCTCCCGAAGGCGAGTCCAGGGGAGCTGGAGAAAGGCTGCCTGGTCCCCCCAGCTTTCAAGCGGCTCCAAGTCTGCGCCGAACCCCAAAAACATCCCCCTGGCTCCTCCGCTGGAGCCTGGCTCCGGGGATGGAGCTGGCTCAGAGTCACCCTCGTGCCCAGGGCTCTGCTCCCAGGGATGGGGACCGTGCTGTGGGTCACCCCTGTGCCCCACACCCTTGGCTGGNGGGGTGAGATGTGTGCGAAGGGGCGGCCGGGACACCCCTGGGCACGGGTTCCAACCCCCTTCCCTCGCCATTCCCGTGGTGGCAGATGGGCCACTTACCTGCTCCGCGGGCTCTCCCGGGTCTGGGCGGGCTGTGGGGCGGCCGGGGTTTTATACGGCGGGGAGGTGTGAGTGGGAGCTCCCTGCGCGCCGCNACCTTGCGCTTCTTGCGGCAGTTGCACTGGCCCATGCTGCTCCTGGAGGGGTCTGTAGGTCCTCGGTGGCAAGCGGTGTCAGAGGTGTCCTCTCCGATGAGGTCTGGAGGAGCTGGGATGGGGGGGGGCAGGCAGGGAAAGAAAGGCAAGCTCAGCTCTTGGTTTGGTGGGGGGATGTGGGGTCGGGGTGGGTGAGGGGTGAGTTTCCCCTCCTTCAGCTCCAGGACTGAAGGCAGGGCGAGGAAGGAGCCCCGGGATGTGGTTGAGCTGCCGGGACACGTCCTGACAGCAGGAACATCCCTGCCCCGGTGGCAAGTCGTGGCAGAGCCCAGCGTGGGAGCAAAGAGTGAAGGGCGGCAGCCAGGGTTGGGGGGGGGGGGGGGGNNGGGGGTGAGATGTGTGCGAAGGGGCGGCCGGGACACCCCTGGGCACGGGTTCCAACCCCCTTCCCTCGCCATTCCCGTGGTGGCAGATGGGCCACTTACCTGCTCCGCGGGCTCTCCCGGGTCTGGGCGGGCTGTGGGGCGGCCGGGGTTTTATACGGCGGGGAGGTGTGAGTGGGAGCTCCCTGCGCGCCGCCGGCTGCGGTGTGGTGCAAGGGCGTCTCATTCCCCAGCCTGGCCCAGGGCCAGCGTGGGGCCAGGGAAACGCCTCCTTCCCGGCCATAGGGATGGCTCCATCATCCCGGCACGGCAGGGCACAACCGGGCAGCACCCCTTGGGAACGGCAAAAAAACGGGCAAGCGGGCACCGACCGGCTCCTGGATGGGTCACCCCACGGCGGGGATTTCACTGCTTCCCAGCAGAGATGGGATCTTGGGGGATCAAACACCTGGAATGGGAACTGATTTAGGGGTACTGGGCCAGGGACATGCTGTGGCAGCCCCCACTCCTTCATGCCACCCAAGACCCCAGAGAGGATGGGTGTTGACGGTGCCCCGGAGGTGGTGGCCACCATGGCATCGCCACCAGGGATGCTCCCGAGCCCCACCCCGGTCCCAGCCACATCTCTGCCACCCATCAACCCCACAACCCAGCAGGAAGGCGTTTGTGGGGTGCAGGGTGGCCACCCCACAAGGGCCCCGTCCATCCCAGGCTGCCCACAGCAGCCACCCCACAGCAGAGGGAGCCCCCAACCCACCGCTCCTGCTGCTCGGCACAGCGTGGCCATGGGCCATGGAGGAGATGGACACCCCAAATTAGGAGATTCCCCCCTCCCCAACCCTTAGGAACTGAAGCGATGCTCAAGGCTGGGGGGAGGAAACCTCTTTTATTAGCCCTATGTCGGCCCCATCACTTCTTCTTCCCCGCTCTCTCCCTCCGCATGGCCTTGGCCAGCTCCCCGATCAGCCGCCAGTACTCCCCGAATTTCAGCTCCTCGTCGTTGTTGACATCCAGCTCGCTCATCTTCTCCTCCAGGGAGGGGACATCCTGCAGGGGAGTGGAGGGGACAGGGACAGACAAGGGGAGCTCAGCCATATCGTGGTCCTCAGTGACCCTGATGAGGACGGGGACAGGGATGGGGATGGAGTTGGTGGGGGGGCGGGGAGCTGTTCACTTTCCCCTGCAAATCCCTGGGTACCAGGAGCAGCCCCCCAGCTTGGGGGTTGGGTGGGGGGCAGAGAGGGAAACCAGCCTCCCCCCCCGCCACCACATCTCACCTTCATCAGGTTGGGCAGCTGGAGCTGGACCAGCTCTTTGAACTCGGTGGCCGTCAGCGTCCCCTTCTTGCCCTCCTTCCCCGCGTGGGTGAAGAAGACGGTGACGATCTTCTCGATGGCCGCCTCCAGCTCCGTCAGCTCACCCGTGGCCATGGTCCCGGTGGCCCCGGGGCTGCGGGGAGAGGAGCGGAGAGAGAGAGGGTGGGAGGCAAAGGGACATCCTGAGGTGGGGGTGGGGTGTTATGGGGACACTCTTCCCTCCCCCAGCATAGGGTGCAGCGAGTCTGCAAGGTCTCAGCTCAGCTCTGGGGCTTGCCCAGGGACCTGGGGGGGGGGGGGGGCAGAGCCCTTTGGTGACACCGCTGCCATGCGGCAACAAACATTGCGGTGGCAGCCAGGATGAGGAGGGGGATGGACATCAGGAAAGGGACAGGGGGGATGGCAGGGGTCCCCCAACGCCACTCTCATCCTGCCAGCACCGGAGAGGGGGTGTCCGGGGTGAGGGCCGGCGCTTCAGGCAGCAATTCCCTACTTACCCCCCTTCTCCTGCAGACAGGTCGCGGTTCCCCCCTCCCTGGGGAAGGTTTTATACCCTTGCGCCGCAGGAGGGGACGAGCAGGGGTCCCCCCACGCCACGGTGTTGGGTTTCCTGCTACAACCGGACGGGATGCACAGACACCGCCCGAGACGTCCGTCCTCCCCTGCTCCCTCCCCGAGCGGGCAACGGACCAAACCCAGGGCTCGGCCCCCCCTCATCCCCCGCTGCGAACCTTCCCCGGCCTCTCCCAGGCTCCGCCGCCACAGGGATGCTCCGGTGGGGAACAGGATGGGACCACGGGACAGAGCAGAGGGATGCAGGAGGACAGAGCAGGGTTTTGCTCCAGTATCCCCCGGGATGGAGCACCCCATGGGGATCCAGCATCACCCAGACCTTTCTGGGGGGTGCAGGGCTGGTGGCACCACCCCCTACCACCACCCCCAAAATACATCCCCACAGGGACAGGGTGGCACTGAAGATGGGGATGTGGACCCCAAAGTCCCGCTCGTGTCCCGCCGTGCCCCGATGCGGTGGCTCGTTCTGGCCCATGATCCAGCAGCTCCGGGGACCCAGGGCCCGGCTCGACCCGCACCGAGTGAGAGTTGTGACTCAGCCGCCTGCTGACATCATCCCTATTAATAGTGGGCTTTGTAAAAATTAATTAATCCAAATTAATTAGGGGGTTGGGACTGCCCGAGCCTTCCCCTTTAATCATCGTGTATTTATAACATGGCAGCCCTGGCAGGTTTCCACCCGGGAGATGGAGCAGCTCCGTGCCACGGCTCCACCGTTCCCACGCCCCCCCCCACCCCATTTCATCCCGTGCCCCAGCACTACCGGGGGCGATAGCATGGGATGGGGGTGACATTGGGGACCATCTCTACTCAGAGCACATTGCCAACACCCCCCCCCTTCCCTGCCCGCCACAAGGGCTGTGTCCTGGTGTCCCCACAGTGGCGTGACACCAAGCATGATGGCAAGCAGCACTCGCTCCCCCCCTCCTCCTCCTCCTTGCCCTGGGGACAACACGTGGTCCTCGGGGACCCCAGCACAGCTTGGAACCGCCCCCCCCCACCTAACAGTGTTTTGGGGACCCAGAGCAGGGAGGTCCCCAGTCGAATGACACCATCACCAGCCCAGTTTCTGCTGAGCCCTGACGCACTCATTCCACCTCTCCATGAGGATGAGGAGGCTCCAGTCGGCACCGGGCAGCCTGGTCCCCACCCGGCACCCATCACACCAGCTCACGGGGGAGGAATTGGCTTCCTGAAGCCCCATCCGGCCCGTCCCCCTTCCCGGGGTGACGAGGGGGAAAAGGGACGGGACTTCCGTCGAGCCCCACGTCAAGGGACCGAGATGGTCTCTTGGGAAACCGCTGGGCTGAGTCAGGCCTGGCAGGGACAGGGACAGGTTTGGGTTGAATCACCGGCCCCAAGAGCCAGGCGGGCCCGTGACTCGCCGCCCCTGGAATTTGGGGTGCTGGCATGGGGTGAGGAGGCAGCAGCGGCCCCGCAACAGGATCCGGCCAAATCACAGGTGACAGGAGAAATGTCACCTCCCAGTCGAGCCTTGGGGATCCCCTCTCGGGGCTATCCCCGTGGGCAGGGAGGGGTGACCTTAGGGACCCCGGTGCTACCGGGAGGTGGCAGAGCATCACAGCACCCCATGTGCCAGGGTGAGAGCTCGGGGACGGGGTGCATCCCAGGGGGGTGGCATCGTGCTGACATGTCCTGGTCCTCGTGTTGTCCCCAGCCTGTCTTGGCTGTACCAGGCATGATCGCTGTGGCTACCACAAGCGCCCGGCAGTGGCCCGCACCAGCCCAGCACCATTATCAGGACTCATTGGAGGGGACTGTGACTGTTTGAGGCTGTAAAACCATGTCCCCAGTGCCATCGTGATGTCCCCAGCCCTGACACAGCCCATGTCCAGCAGCTCTACCCCAGCTCCAAACCCCAGGGATGGAAAAGCCTCTTCCATCCTCCAGCCATGGGATGGAGAGACAAGATCGGCCCAGCCCCGGCTCCAGCAACTGGAGCAACTGGTTTAGCTGGGTCAAAGTGGAGCACGGGGAGTCGCAGTGGCTGAAACCTGTTCCAAGATGTGTGTAAACCTCCTGGCATGTCCCTCTCTGCTCCTGGTTTGGTAAGAGCTTGTCCTTGGGGATCTGCCAGCATGGACAGGCCGGGCGTGCTCTCCCCACGACCGGCACCATGGCAGCACGGAGCTGTGGCACCGGGACCGACCCCCTCCAGCGCCCACGCTCTGCCCCAGCGGCGTCAAGGGTTTAGCCTTGGGCACCCGGCTCCGGCCGGTCCCACCGCTCGGGAACCGCCTGCCCAAATCATGGCATCATGGAGTCATGGGATGGTTTGGGGTTGGAAGGGACCTCAACGAATCATCTCATTCCAACTAAATGGGGAACACCTCCCACCAGCCCAGGTGGCTCCAAGCCCCCTCCAACCTGCCCTTCAACCCCTCCAGGGATGGGGCAGCCACAGCTCCTCGGGGAAACCTGGGCCAGGCTCTCACCACCCTCACCCCAAACAACTTCTTCCCCACAGCTCAGCTCCATCTCCCCTCTTTCACCTTCAAACCCGTCCCCCTCCTCCCATGGCTCCCCTCCCTCATCAAGAGTCCCCCCCCAGCTTTCCTGGAGCCCCTGGAGGGACTGGAAGGGGCTCCAAGGTCTCCCCGAAGCCTTCTCTTCTCCAGGCTCAACCCCCCCAAATCTGTCCTCCCAGCAGAGGGGCTCCAGCCCTCCCAGCATCTCCGGGGCCTCCTGTGGCGCCGCTCCAACAGCTCCATGTCTCTCCTCCTGTGCTGAGGCCCCAGAGCTGGAGGCAGAATTGCAGGTGGGGTCTCACGAGCTCCTGATCTCCAGATCGGGAACCCTTGGGGACCTCAGCACGCCTCGAGGTTGGACACACTGGTGCTGGTGCCTGGGACGTGATGACCCCCTCTCTGTGCCCACTGCGGGGAGTGGGGAGGGTTTATTTTTAAGCGGTGATGCCTGTTCCCGTCACGGGCAGCTGCTGCCCAACTGGGCAGGGGACACAGCCAACTGGGCCAGGCTCTCCCGGAAGGGGTGGCCGGATCCTGCTCCGCTGCCGTGCTGGGGACGGGGGCACCGGGGCTTTGCCAGCCCCAACACAGACACCACCAAGTGAGTGACACTGGGGTCCCCTCCCATTCCCCCCTGTTCCCAGGCTCCGGATCCAGCCTCTGCTAGAGCTCACCAGCCCCAGAGACCCCCTCCCTGTCCCACACCAAAAATGGGAGCTGTGTCCTGCTGGGAAGCAGCTCCCAAGCCTCCATCTGGGACCCCCTCTTCCATCTGGGACCCCAACCTCCATTTGGGACCCCCGCTTCCATCAAGGACCTCCACCTTCATCCAGACCCCCGCTTCCATCAGGCACCTCCACCTCCATCCTGACCCCCCACTTCCAACCAGGACCCCCACTTCCATCCGGGACACCCCTCACAGCCACCTCAGCTTCCCCAAGGGCTGGACCCCCAAGACCAATCCAATATCAGCCCAAACTTTCCAGCCCCCCCAGCACCGGGCAGCGGCGGTGGGGTGGCCGGAGGGACAGGGTGACAAGGTGGTTGGTTTTGGGGTCCCCAGGCGAGAAAGGGGGTGCCAGGTAGCCATGGCGTTTCCCAACCACAGGGACAGGAAGTGCGGGAGCTGGAAACGGAGGGAGCAGGATATAATTAGTCCCAAATTAGGGCTGGAATCCGGGATAAAGAGCCTGGCACCACCCGGCTCTTACGAAAA
>VXBJ01000509.1:140411-153177 GCA_013400055.1 Nycticryphes semicollaris | reverse complement strand
TTTTAATCAATACATTCTTGTTTTATTCTTCCTCTAGGAATCCAGGGGAATTCTCTCACATCACCTCTCAGTGCCATTTTCTAATTTCATTGTCTGGCTTGAGTGGTGAAGGATGCGTGCTCTATTCTTCTTTTCACTTGACATCTACCAGAACCCTCCTCAATGATTAGGAACGAGCCCAACACCAAGCCTGGAGTAGCACAAGACACTAAATTCTGCCCTCAGCAGAGATGAGAAACTCCCACTGACTCCTCAGTTGTGATTCTGTGCTGTCATAACTCCTGCTCAGGATTTGATCAAGACTGCAGCGTCAAGTTTGGTGATTTTGTTCCTTACTGGGACAATTTTTAATGATAGCCAAAATTTTAATGATAGCAAAAAAACCTCAACCCCAAAGCCCTTTCTTTTGTCCTTATACTTAAATATAATTTTCCTGACTGTTACTCAGAAGCAACTTGAGCCAATTTTCATCTACAATGCTTAAGAATCACAAGCCTATTTTTATATGTTACCATTTTTGAAAACAATAAAAGCTACTAGCTTATTTTAACATGTGCAGCTTCCAGGCAGTCTTTTAAAAATACCCTCTCCTTCACATTCTTCAGGATTTACAAATTGATCTTTGTTTACACTGTAAGCTAATTATTTCTAAACATTTAAATAAGGAGCATCTCGACAAATGTCTCTTCTGAATCAACTTGAAAAAACAATTTTCTTGCTTTTGCTTTCCTTCTAAAAATACTTCCAAACCCACCCCTTGTGCTCGGCCAGCTACCAATACATATTTGTGCCATTAAACCCATTATTTTTAAGCCGTTTGAGCAGCCAGTCATTAGATAAACCCAATATGGATTAACATAGTAAACCTGTACACTGCTAAGAAAACAGAGAAGAAAGTGCTATGAAACATTGTGAATACCACTTAAAAGGAAGAAAAAGCAGCAACATGCAGGGACAAGGTTAGTTTATAGTGTAAATGGATGAACACAGTAACTCCTCTACACTTTATAGCGTTGTAAATCTGTCAAGATAAGCCAATAGATTAATATTTTTTAAAAAAACCCACCCTTAAATGTAAATGTATTTAGCTGTTGTGCAAAAATGAATTACAACCTGCAGAAGATAAATAATAAAAGGTTTCTATCAGCATCCCAAACCAGCCCATTCAATCTGGCAAGAAATAACAGGTTTACAGAAATCACTTTGCATGCCATCTTAAGCAGTAATTGTTTTTAAATTTTATTTGCACTATGTGTAGTGTGTGTGCCATGGTGTCACGGTTAAACACAGAAAACTCCCCATGTCTCCCCATTTACCTCAACAGAACTACATGAAAAACAACCTACTTAAGACAGAGCCCATTCTTCACCCATTTGCTGATGTTTACACACAGTTTTAAAACAGAATAGAAGAAGCTTTCTTCACTCAGCACTCTTGGGTGAAGAGGCCAGAAGCAGAATGCCAGTGCATGTCAACTAGAGTGGGGCGAATAACACAAAAACCGGCCAGCTCTGCTTTGCTCCTCCTGGTCTATTTGGGAGTGGACAGAAGCCCGATGACCACTGAGAGCCGTCCAACTGCCAGCAAATGCCAGAAATTTAACAGGAAGGTCTTTTGAAAATGTACCCCACCACCTTTATTTGCCTGCTGAAAAAAACCAACAACCCCCAAGTTGCATTCACCCAATCGAGGGGACGAGTTTTTACGAGTTTCTGCATTAGAAGTGAGCGGACAGATTGGCTTGTTTACCTGAAGGAGAACATGAGTAGCAAATAAAGAATAGTTCTAGGACGTGTCTCATCTTGTCCTGTAAAACCTGGGGAAATTCACTGAAATGGAAGGTGGTGTGCTTAAAACTGATAAGAAGAACGATCTTTCCTCAAAGCCTCATCATTTACCAGGAGAACTCATTGCCATGAGGCAATGTTGAAACTAAGAGCTCAGCAAGAATTAAAACCAGGTTGAATGTTCAATATGGAAAGACAAGCTGTAGCAATAAATATTCAAACAAACAAACAAAAAACCACAGTGGAGGTGGGAGTTGGATCCTCCTGGTTTAGGACATGAGCTAACCTTTAATTTTTAGAGGTTAAATGAAATGTTCCCTGGGGCAGATCAGGATGTAGCTGGTACCTGCAGAGCTTCTTGCCCGTGCCTGGGTCCAAGCCATACCTGTCCATCTACAGGACGGTGCCCTTGACCAGAGCTTGGGGTGACCCATCACAGCAATTACAGTGACAAGAAATGACAATGGGTGTTTGAGCTGACCAACCTCATGCTGCCAACTAAGGCTGATGGAAGGTATCAAACTCTTTGAAGCCAATGGCGGACTTCCCACTGCTTTTAATAGTCATCTCACTCACGCACCAAGGAGCTCTTGTTTTTAGTGTGAGTTACTGAATTTAACAAATACTTAAGCAGAAAAGCTTATATTCGCAACAGGTGTTCTTTGTAAAGGAAAAGTTACACAAGACCTACTGCAAAATGTGTCCAACACATCTGAAAGCTACTGTGAATATTTTTAAATTACTATTGACCCACAGTTTTTCACTGACTGAAACTGAGGCAACTTAAGAGAGACCAATTTCCTGAAAAATCACTCTCCTCTGCTTTCAGAAGACCACCTTTGGTGGAAAAGCTTGGATTTTCAGTTTAAAAAATTCTTCAAAGTTCTCAGTGTCAAAACAAACCCTTCAGTAGGCATTCCATAGCATGAAGCGATGTGCTGCTTCATCTTGAGCATCACACCTCCTATTTCAGATTGCCATGCCCAGCTTTCTTTCAGAATACTACTTCTTTTCACTGAACAAGAATCTCCTCAGTTATTAAAAATCACTGCAAATGAACACTAAGGCAGAAAGGGGATGGGACCGTTGTTTAGATGACACCGCAGAAGAGCTAGCTACCAGAGGAAGGCCTAGTACAGTTTCCTGAGTCTGGACCGGATGGGAAAATGCCCAAGGAACATTATAAAGGCAAATCCATGGCCACTAACTTGCTGCCTGAGAGCAGTTGAGAAGGAGACATTGATGTCTGCACAATGGAGTCTCATAAAGGTAGGTACCCACTGCCAAGAATCTGCCAGGCAGAGTGACATTGCAGCGCATTGTCTGACTCCATCTCAGGCCCCAAAAGTACTGTAACCCTAAAGAAAGGGGGCCACCGCTCAAGGCAATGCCTTTATTACAAGCACACATTGAATTAGCTTAATATCAAACAGGAAACTTGCAATTTCTTTGGTTTTTGAAACATAATAAATCAGAGAGGCTATTTAAAATTTTGAGAGCTGTGTAAACAGAAGGTCAGGGTTCAGACCACATCCCAGCACCTAGGAGGATTTGTTCTACCTGGAGTGGGACTGACTCACAGGAAGACAAGCAACCTAAAATTATCATGGGTCTGAAACTTCCACAAAAGGACAAACTGCCTGAAAGATTGCCCATTTTCTCTACATGACGAGTCAACACAGCAGCCACTGGAAAATAACAGAAAATCAACAGAAACAGAATGCCTGGACTTGATAAAGATTACGAATATATTTTGAATGTGGGACCACAGATCCATACCAAGAAAACACATAGTTTGTGGCCCAAAATTCAGACAAGTGGTGGGATTCAAGAGAAAAATCTGGAGAGCTTCCTGCCTTGAGAACACTGCCTGCATGTTTCATAGCACTAAGTAGAACCAGCTTTGTCCTTTATCACCCTCTGGTATTCTTTGTACCCAAATTTTCTCATATAGCAAAAATTCAGCAGAAGCACGGGCTTGGGGAAAAGCATACATCAGACCTATGCTTGCAGCACAGGAAACATGCACCATTAACCAATAACTCCAACCTTTGAAGCTACGGAAGAAACAGTAGTTCACAGCTGGAAATTGACCAAGAAGGGGATGATGGTCTGGCAGATGAACTATTTTGCTCGCAGGCTGATGACTAGAGTTGGATGTTTTCTTATGAGTGATGACAATTTCTCTGTGCCTCATAACTACTCTGTAGACTAGTTTTGCCTGTTTACTCAGCAAGTGATGGCTGGCTAAGATTTTGTAGTGAGAGGCCAATTAACCTTAGCGCCTTAGGATTGTGTTCTACTGGGCAGCATATTATCCCATTTTTACCAAATGTTGCCTTACTTCCTTATGAACATATTCTCCTGGAGCTGGGAAGGGCAGTGGATAGTTTAAAATGACTTCTTTGTCCATTAAACAATTTAACCCAAGCAACCGCCTGAGGTGAGATGATGGTTGGCAATGAATGTGACCTTCTGTCAGTGTTAATGAAGACACCTGCACTTACTGGGAGTTGGTGGTTTGCGCCTCTTGGATCCAAAGCTTCCCAGGGCTAATTGGGCAAGTTCAGTGAGGTTGAGCTGTCCTGGGGCCCCACAGTTTCTAGTTTTGACAGAAAAGGTGGTTTTGGTGGTAAATGGGAGAAACCCAAGAAAAAGTAACGGGGCTTTCTGCAGACTGCAGCGGTATCGTGGGCTGGGAGCCCTGGGGTGACCAAAGTGCCTTTCTCCTCGCCTTCTCTTTACAGGCAGGCACTGATTGTGGAGAAAGCTGACTTCCAGGCATAAAGCCAAAGACTATGCCTACCACATGAAAGAGCATTTATACTGCAATACCACAAAGAAAGATGGAAATCAGCTAAAAGAAGGAAGTGTCTGTTGGGTCTTGCAAGACTTTTGGAAGGCTTGCAAGCCTATTCACAGTGCCTAAGGCTCTCCCATAGTTGCCTCCTGCTATACGGGCATCGCTGCACTCAGGCTCTCTTCTTCACGCTGGCTCCAAGCACTCTGTTGACAGGTTCTTTTAAGGCAATGATGAGGCCACCAGCCAGGGAAGCACAGAGAGGAGGCTGACTTTTCGTTCAGTCCTTTGGCAACCAATGGCAATTCTGTGTTACTTTGAGAAAAAAAAAAAATATGGTCATTGTTGGTGCTGAGCTGATTTAAGGATTTAATGAACTTGGCCTGGGAAGACTGAACACTCATGCTGCCCATGTCTGGTCTTGGAAAGGTCTCCTCCTGGGAACTTCTGCCTAGCAATGCACAGATTTAAGCGATGTGGCAAATCCGAGAGTCAGAATTGTGAACTCCAGGGTTTGGCTTGATGTGTTCATTCAAGGGGAGCTCCTCAGCTGTAGAAATGCTGGGTATTTGGAAAAGTATGGCCAGATGGTCTTCCTTCACCAAAAGCAAGTCAAGATTGCTTCACAGGAACTACTAATGGGAAGAGATTGAGATTGGAGAGGAAAGAGTTTGCCAGTAAGAGAATGTGGAGGCAACATGACAGGAAGGAAACTGGAGAAAGCTTGACAAGCCTCAAGAACTCAAGAAGTTCTCAATGGCTCACAAATTGCATAATTCTGGCAACTTAAAAAGCAGTATCTGTGCAGCAATTTGATATGAAAGATCTGGACCCTGAAGATTCACATCAGAAAACAGCTTACTACAGCATGCCAGTTTATCTGCATTAAGAAATTTTAATGAATGGCTTTGTACCACATGGATTCAGGACTAGCAGGCACTTCTACAGAGCTCTGTGGGCTTCAGGTCAGTCAAGTCATACTTGGATGCAAGAGCAGAAGCACAGTTACCATGTTGTAAATGAGATCTTGACTGTAATGTTGTTGCACTTCTTTCACCCAGGGTTTTGGTAGGTACCAAAACTCCCATATATTACCATAACCCATATATATTACCATAACCCTGGCAGCAAGTTAACATCCCTGAACACTGGAGAGAGAAGAATCTTATCCAGTGCTTTATAATATTGCTTTGCTTCAAAAAAAGGGGAAAAAAAATGCATAGCTTGGTGAATTGTTATAATGTGTAAAAAAAATATCCCTAACTTTTGCGCTCGTGTCACAAACCTTTTCCTCTGCCCAACACAAATTGCTATTAGTGCTACACTGCTAAATAGCAATATAGGACACTAGTAATATCCTTCTAGCCTCCTAATTGTTACATATTTTCCATAGGGAATGCTCACAAACTAATACCAGCAAAGAACCAAAACAGTTTCATGTATATAACATTCACATCTTCGAAATTTTTTGGAAATGCTTTCACCCACTTTTTATGCTAAATGTAAAAAGGTAAAGGGTGAGGATGTTGTTTTCAGTGATACTTTTGAATTTTCTGTCTTGCCAGAACCGCTGCTGTTCTCCTGTCCTTTTTCTTGGTGCGCCTCGGCATGTGTATCTTTGGCTTTCCCAACACAGCTGGACAATTCTCCACCACCTCGTGGTCTGGCACATTTTCACTCCACCTGAGATTAATCGTGCGGGGCTAAGCAAAACCACAGTGTATATGGAAAGCAAGACTGGCAAACTGCTCCAAAAACTACGGTGTTATTAACTCATTCTTTCTGGTTTACATCAGATATGGAAACCTGAAGAGACCATAACGATTTCCTTATATAACTACAACTTCTTTTTTTTTTTTTGATGTATACGCCCCCATATTTTCCACATTGTCTGCTTGTGAGCCTGAAAATGATGGTAAAAACAATTTTTACATGGAGTTTGTCTACTGAGCAAAAGTGAACATTCATCGTTTTCCTCCCCATGCCCTGACACTGGTGAACACAAATCTGCATTTACTTTTGAGAATTCCAAAGAGAATTGCAAATTCAATTGTTTATTAAAGAAAAAACTTGGCTTAGGGAGCAGGATGCCTCCTCCCAGCTTATCCCTCCCTCCCCCAGTGCAAATTTGTGTCACAGACTGGACAACTCTGGTAAGAAGCATTCATGGTGGTATAATACAGACTGGTAAGTACAGCTTGATAATCAGGTTTGTGAAGGTGCAGAGCATGTAAGGGATTTATTTTTGATAGTGAAGCTATACACATATACATCATCAAGCCCCCATTGAGAAGCAGACCACTCCAAGTGATTAATACAGCTAAAGGGGGCAGATAAGAGATCAATGACAAAAATCACCTGGTAAAAAAAAGTAAAAGGTGTTGCATTAAAAGGGCTTTTACTTTGCATGTGAAACAATACCGAGAAACCTGTATTTTAGCACTTGTACTCAACAAGCACTCCAAAGTATGCTGGGATGAGAACAGAAACCCATCCTTTCTAATAATCTTGTGACAAAAGCTAAAAGACATCATCCTATTAACTAGTGATCTCAACTGCTAATGCAGAGTACTTCCTGGTGCCTTTTATGTAGAATGCTGCTATTAAAAAACCACTAAATATTCACTGTGAACAACACAGAATCATTCATCTTTTATCAGCATCTCTTGTTAGAGGAGTATGAGAGGGGCTGAAGGTGTCATTGATATTATAGAGTGGAAATTAATCAGAAATTTTTCTCATATTTTCCTCATCACACTCATTTACTTTTGTACAAATTTCCCCCTGCTAAAAAGTTCATACCCAGCCCCCTGTTGTACGCTTTTAAGTTGAGAATATTCAACGAGTGCGTCAACTGAAAGGCACCAGGTCTGAACACAAAAAGCATTCGAAATTCTCATTTAGTTGTCTTTATTTTGCTAGCGCCATGTGGTCCTTGAAGATGTAGAAAACACGGGAAGCCGAGTAAAGATCAGAGCAAGCTCATTAGCATTCTGACAAAATTGGAGTGGTGGAGATGTATAGTTTGCCTAGTTTGTCGTTTTGAAAGCTACCGGTGGTAAGCTTTCTATTTCATTGTGCTTTTGTCTTTTTTCGGGGTTTTCAACGCAGCAGGGTGGTTGTTAGCCTAGGTTTTCACAGTGCATTGTGGGAACCTTGCCTGCACATTTAGCCCTTATAGTATCACTCGAGTTCAAGTCAAAAAGTTTTGGGTTTTTTCCCCCCTATTTATTTCATAATCACCTATACTAATGCATAATCGTTGTCTGGCTGTCAAAACCCATCCTGATTTGTAAAGTTGAATAAAAAAAAAAAGAAAATAAAAACTACTCTGAGCTGTATTTAAAAATAAAACCTTTTATACATGTTGCTAGTTTTTTTCAAAAGACAAGATAAGAAGAAATTAATTTAAATTCCACTGTTTACAATAAACTAGAAATGAATTTGAGACAGATCCTGTTGATTAGAATTCAAAAGAGATTCTTTCACTGTACAAGATCCCCAATTCCATTTCAGAGCCTCTTGAAGGAAAGACGGGTTTATGCTCCAGAATTATGTAAATAATGAATTACCTCTTAGAAGACCTAAAGAAGTTATTACTCTGGACATTTGATTTTATTTTCTTTTGTATTTTTTTAAAATATGCTTTGAAGGGCTAAAAGGGTTACATTAATGCTGCTATTAGACATGAACGTTTCCAAGTTGCAATGAAACGGATAAAGGTCTTTTTGGAAGAATTTATCTGCTAAATCCTTGTGGTTGCCCTCCTATCTTGGATGATGACCCAAAAGAATGTCAACAGCTCATTTCCCAGAGAGCTGGTGAGAGTCACTATGCAAGCCATAATCTGCACGTTCTCAAAGAACCATTTCAAACATTAAATTTCACAAGCTGTTTAAAGAGATTTTTCCTCCCCCACCCCAGCCCCCGCCTCTCATCTCCACTATCCTACCAGTACTTTGGACATCATCGCTTTGGAAATAAGGGCTTTAATGAAGTTAAAATGTGACTTTTTGCGTGTTGCTCTGGTGGGCTGTGCACATGCACACACACAGCGACATGCACCGTGCAACACGTGGGCATCCATGCTCTCCCCCACGTGCAAGTCACATTCACGGCACTGAATTCTGGCTGCACCAGGGCAGGGCCAAGTCAATGCTAAGGATCCAAATACATGAAGTCACCTCTAATTTATTCCTTGAGGTTTTTTTTTTAATATAATGTGTTCCTGGCTGCCAAAATCGCAGCTATCCCTTTAGCAGAAAAGGATAAAACCCAGCTTGAAAGGAGTTACAACTGTCTGGATTCGGATACAGTAAATTTTACAATGGAGTGGGGATTAAAGATCTATTTGCTTAACAAGGGGGAAAGGATAAACAAATATTAAAAGCCCCTTTATACAAAAATCTTAAAGAGTTTAAAAACTCTTTTCTTGTCATGTGCTTGGAGAGCATCACTCCATTTATCAGACCAGCTGTCCTCTGCTGAGCAGAAAAAGCAAAAGGTCAGGCCAAAGAAGGAACTCTGGTCTTTAAAAACAAACAAAAAAAAGTATGGACAGGTAAATGCCTGGAGAGATACCGCCATGGCCATGTGGATTGACAGGCCTAAATTTTTCCATCATATTTAAAATCTAATTTCACTCTACACCCATGTGAAACACATGAAATTTAATGACAGGAGGTGTTGCAAGGTTTAAGCTATACATGACGAACTATATCCCCTCCCCAACTAAAACCACCCCCCAGCCCTGGGAATTAAATAGCAGGTGTTATTTTAAGCTTAAGAAAAGGCAAAAATTTGTCAGCTCTGAGATGCCACCTTTATTTCAAATCTGCTTTTAATCACTCGGTTCCTTTTCACTCCGTCTCCAACTCCCAGCAGAGGCAAATAACCTGGAGACTCTTATCCGTGCCACAGTAAAGGCGACTGAGATATTTTCTATACTTTGCAGTGTGTTTATAGCTGCAAAATTATTTATCTCCTTCACTGCGTTCTACTACGAAAGTTTCCTCCAGAAGAATCGCTGGGACCAGCCATATCAAATTAGAGGGCAGTCAGGAGTGTCTAAGTCCAGCTTTAAAACAAATATCATAACAATTACTTAGCCATATGGAAAATAGGGTATGTCTTTCCTGAAGGCTTTTATACATTTTCTATCTCAAATTTCAACTTCATTAGAAACTATTTCTGACTAGCAAGCTGCAAGATTGCTAAATATCTAACTGTTAACTCACCATGAAAAAAGAGGATCTTTTGAATGGGAGAACTTTTCCAAGATGCAAATGAACAATAACCTAATTTCAAGAGCAAATTAACTGAAGGATTCATTTTAATACGTTTCAAAATCTTTGAAATTAAGTGGTAGTGGCAACCTACGCAACACACAGACATATGTGCGCCCATGCTCACGTACACACACTAAGGCAGCACCCCCCAGACCCTGCTCCCATCTTCAGAAGAACCCACATTGTACTTATGTTTAGGTTCCTATGACTTAAAGGCCAGATGTTTCACAAATGACCAACAATTGGAGGTTAGAATAAATTAATGACTGATTTCTGAGCTTTGATGGAATTAAGCATACTTCTTTTCTCAACATGCCATGTGAATGTTCGCCCGTTAAACTTTTTTTTTTTTTTTTGACAAGTGAGGCCACCCGGCAGAAAACAACTGATGCAAAACCCAGGAGTAATCCCTCTGTTTAGTTCAACACTGTGGTTAGCCTTAACACTGCCTCTATTATCCAATGGATTTAGAGAAACTTTCATTTATTTGTTGGCCTCAGTCTTCCAACTTTGTTGCCTTCTTTAAAGGGCCCAAGACCCATTCCTATGTAAATACATTTGCATAGGGCCACAATGAAACGTTCTGGGACTGGGATTAAACTCACAGAACGAGAGATGGCTGTGCTGCGCATATTTGTGATCTTCACGTAAGTACTTTCACAAATACATACGAGTCAATGAAGCCGATGTCAGCTCTCGCTACAGGACTTTAAAAGAAATGCTCCATCACAAACTGCGTCCCAAAGCCCCGGTCTCCAAAACAGCGGGCAGACACGGCGCCCAGATGAGAAATTACAATATAGATAATGAACAAAAAGCACTTTTCATCTGGGAGCTGTGAAGATCAGCACTTTATTTTCTGCAAAATGTCAGTGCTTCTCCTACTCTGTTCCTGTTGCGGCAGGACAACAGGATTCCTGTTGTAAAAGTGATGATTCACATTTACCTGGTTTTTAATTTGTTTGTTGGTTTGTTTTTTTTTTCTTGCTGTCTCTGTTTATAAAGAGTAGCTAAGGTATAATGTATTATTATATACTGTACACAACACAGCCTTCTTGCAGCCAATTCAAATATAAAGCTTTGCATCCAGCAAGTCTATTAGGAAACAGCACTGGAATTAATATTTGCAATTATAGGCCTTAAAAAATGTAGGTGGATTCTCCGTGCAATTTTGCCATTCCCACATACAAAATGGCAATACCTCAAAGGTTTATGTTCTGTAACAGAGAATACCCAAAGCGTATTCTGAGGACAGGTTTTGTAATTTCACTGGTACTGAGGACGACTGTGGGTCAGGAATTGCAACTGAATATATGCTTTTGGAATGCATTTCAGGAGATAAAACCTTCTTCCAAGGGCTCACGGAACACAGATATCCTGTGTTTTAGAGTACAGTCTGATTTAATCTAATCTGAGCTTTGTAGACATAACTTAAAAAAACCCACAATCATATTGTAGCATTATCCAAGTCCACTGCTACAATGACTAGAAAAATGAAGCCTAATATATCAATCACATACAAAAATACACTAGGCATTAGAAAATGACTTACATAACTGGAAGCATGCTAATGAAGACACTAGCACAAATCATCAACCAGTTCTGATTTACACTTTATTCTCCTTATCTTCCTGACTCTAGGGTAGTCTCTCTTGCCCCGTGTAAATACCATATACAAACCCAATTTCTCTCATTGGACTAAGCATATCAATACAAAAGCAAATGAACTACCAAAGTGCCCTAATTAACAATTTTGCAAGTGAATGCAGACATCGGTGCCACACTGCAGCCATTAAAGTCTATTCCTTGCCATATCTGTTTCTGTTAACATTTCAATAGACCAATTAAATGACCTTTCCCCTCCTCAAACTCAATTAAGCTGTTTGAACATCAATTAATAACTTACCATGTATTTATGCAAAATGTGCAAGTGAGAGATTTTCCCTCCGCCCTCCCCCCTCAATCCTAAGGATGTTTTGAAGAAAACTATCTTAACTCTGCTGTCCTGGTATTCTGCAGAGAGGGGAACAGGGGTGGGCTTGCCCAGTGGTCAGGGTGGCAGTAGTGGCCAGTGGAGATGGAGCTGGCAGGTGCGAGGCAGATATTCTTCTTCCAATGCCATTTGGTGCCTACAAGCAGCTGCCATGGGAGGTCAAAAGAAAGCAGAGACAGCCACCTCCTTCAGCTTGTTGGAGTATCACATGGCTGGGTCACAGCCAGCATGCTGGTTGGTGTAACAGGGTCACACCAGCTGACTTGTAGAATTGTTTCTTTTTTTTTATTTTGTTCCCTCCTCCTCCCTTATTATTATTATTATTTTTCATTTTAAATTGTCTTGAGTTTTTACAGCTTGTTCTGCGGTGAAAAAGCAAAAGGGGTGCCCCAAGGCACACACCTTCCTGTGCACTGCATGGTAGGTATAACTTTTTCACTTCAGCCTGCCTGACCTGTGGTAAAAGAGGTGATTTGCTGACATTTGCATTTTCCCAAGGGGCTATGCCACTCCATGAATCTGTTTGTCACAAATCCAGGGGGCTTGAGCGGAAAGAGTAAAGGCAACACTTGGAATTCTTTGCTCATGTTAAAGTCTAGATAAGGGTCAGTGTATCCTCTTGAAGAGCTGGCCTTTGCTTCTCAGCCCAGGTAAACAGTTCCCCCTGGGGTGTGCAGATAGGGACCAAAAGCACGGGGATTTATTGAAAATAAGGCCACCTAGGACAGCGGCATCCCAATGCTGCTGCTGCAACTAATTTAGGTCAGAAATATGGATCTGTTGCCTTCAAGAATAAAAAGGACAATGACAAATCTTCCAGGAAAAATAAGAAATGTGTGTTTGTTTACATCATTCAGAGGAAAGTTCCTCTTGGTACTACTTTAGATATCCAAAAAAG
>VXBJ01000509.1:127911-135411 GCA_013400055.1 Nycticryphes semicollaris | reverse complement strand
GGTTCAGTTTTCCTAACCATGAGCATCATTAGGGCAATGCAGTAATTAAGAGTTGTTAGAAAGTGAATTCTCAAACTGCAGATTAGAAAATTAAACTATTTCCTGATTACATATTAATGGAGCACAACAATAGCAGTTGCCATAAGCTTGGAAGGCAACCAAGGGATAAATCTGTGTACTTAATTACCATAAACAATGGCTGCATAGAAATGAAGTTTTATGCACATTCCCTTCTGTAATATGTCTGATATCAGTACACACTTGACAATTCTTGTTCAATTATCTCTATTATTTAATGCGCTGTGAACGGCTCTGTGTAAATAAAATTAACCACCCCAATTACTTTGAATTCATCTAGGGACAACGTAATAAAAAATGTGAAGAATTCTGTATGCCTATTAATCTAAAACATTACAGAAGCTTTCACCAGATTTTCTTGTCTATATTTATTTTGTCTACATTTATTTTAGTGCACTGCTAATTCAATTACATTTACCATCAGTGGTCAATCATCATCAGCAGAGGGGTTTTTTTTCATTTCCTTAATCCTTATACAGTACCACAGACATGCTCATCCATTGGTAAGGTACAGGATTTCATACGGAAAATACAAATATGTTTCTACTTGAGTTTGGGAGCTTGCAGTTAATCAGAAAAACAATTAAAAACACTTCATACCCTGTGGTCAGATAACAAAATATCTGATAGCGGGCAATTTTTTTTCAAACAGTTGTTTTTGCAATTAGTGAAGAAATAGTGGCCAAAAAAGAGCTAAATTTAGATTAGAGATTTGTAAACTAGGCTGCTTTGTTTTTTATTTTAATTGTATGGTGTGATAATTCTGCATTTTAATTGGCACTTGGATATCAAGATGATAGACACCTTAAAATACAATGAGAGAAGAATTTGCAATGCAGAAAGACACTGTCAGAAGTAGAGACAAAACTATTTTATCCATACCAGGTTATGCTCAACAAGGGTAAATACAATCCCGAAGAAAGCAGGATAATCCTGCCCGTCATCATTTAATGTCAAGCCATTATAACAGAGGAAGATGGGAAATCAATGATATTAGATTACATGATTTTTGTACGCAAACCCTACAACTCATTCCTCTTAACTGAACCTCTGCGCTGCGTTTTCCATAAAACTCACACCCACTGGAGTTTTGGTGACAGTCCATTTCATATGGTGTATGTTGCAAACCCCCTTCTCTATAGGAGACTCGCACATATCTCCAGCGAGGGAGAGCAAAGCTTATTCTGCACTGAAGCACTGATTCCCCACACAGTTTTGCATCATACCACTAAACTACATTTCACTGGAACAAGGTGAGATTACATTTTCATTTGAAGTGCAAAGACCAAGGACTGAGGTTGCGCCACCAGTGACATAAATTACAGGATATTAATAAAAGTGTGACTATTCAGATTCAAATGGAAATCAGCAAGCCAGGGAATTTTAATAACTTATTTTTTCACACATCTTCGAAAAGTGTTTCTAGTCAAATCATGAGCAGCTGGCACTGGAAATGCAAAGCTCCAGCCAGTTCCAAACTCTGGCTGATGAACTTTGAAAAATATCAGCTCCCCTTTGGCCAAAGGCCAGAAACTCATCTTCCCCATCCAAAAAAGCAGCCTCACGGGGCTGGAAAATAGCAATGCACGTGCAGACAAGGACCTGCGCTCTCTTCCTACAGCCCCATTTCCAGAACCTGTCCTTTCCCAAATGCAGCACAGAAGAGGCAAGGGTAGCAGTGGAAGGAATGCCTCGTTTTCTTCACAGTGGAAGGAATAACCTGAATTCATAGAATCACAGAATCATTCAGGTTGGAAGAGAGCCTTGGGATCATCGAGTCCAACCGTCAGCCCTACTCTACAAATTCCTCCCCTAAATTGCGCCCTACAGAGCATCATGTTGGGTCTCCTCTCCTCCCGGTCCACGGCAGACAGGGAGTGGGGCAGAGAGAACCTTCATATCCACTCCTTGCAGCTACTCTCAGCCACCATCACCCTGGTAAAGTTATGGTACCATTTTCAGACTTAACGAAGTTAAGCAGTACCATGAGCTGGAGTTTAACCAAGAATACACTTACAGTATCTTCCCTTTCAGTGAAAGCTAGGCATTCTTCCCTGTTTACCAAAGCCTGTGTGGTCCAGGGGTTACTCACTATATATTTCTGGTCTTATCACTAGCCCATAGTAAGGACATTTCCACCTGTTTTAATGCCTTGATACACGGGAGCAGGAGACAAAGATTTTTCCTGTGAAATTAATGTAGCCAGAACAGATATTCAGGCTGTAGCCTGAAACCATCAGTCCTGGCTGACCAACACAAAGGACTCTCGTCTCCCCACTGGAAAAAAGCCCATCTGCAGTCTTGTGCTGGAGGAGTATGAGAAGGAAGAAAGAGAGCTTTCTTCCTTGTGAAAGTCTAATAAGGAGCAGGGCCCCAGGCACACGGAGAGGGAAAAGATGGTCCATCCCCCAGCAGAGACAACAGGGATGAGCAGGCCATGCTCTACCTTCTTCTTGAATTTAAATTCAAGGCAATGACCAAGTTATTATGTGAGTCTCCCAGTTGTTCATTTATCTTGTAGGGCTTTGGCATATGTGGAAACAAAACCCAATTCATTTGTGGTTCTTGTCCTTCATGTCTTGTTTTCAGGATCTTTCAGCTATGCTTGCCCAAGTGACCTCCTGGTTCCTCCAGCCTGCCTTTTCAGGCATCCAAATAGCAAAAGACTTTTCAGCATACCTCTGAGAGCTGGCAGCATCGCATGTTTCTCATTTTTCTGGTATGTACCAACACCTAGGGGAATATCTACAAAACCCCAAGATCACCAACGGCCCTTCAGGGCTTTTCTAGCTATAAGGCTGTGGTTATTTTCTTTCTTCAAACTTGGCATTACAGACCACTTGGTGGCCTGTGGCAAGCTGGCAGGTCATATGATGTTGACTCATCTTTTTTGCCTCTGGATTTCTCTCTCAGGCACTTGACTGAAGCAGCCCAGACCCTTACAGAAGAAGCTGGGACTCCAACAGAGGCACGGGCCGCTTACTTGTCTGTGGCAGGAATTATTTCCTCAAGACAGGTAGGGAAGAAATACAAGTGCCAAGGCGCTCTCTGACAAAGAGATGAGACAGAACAAATCCTCTGGAGCAATGGCAGCAGGTACTGCAGAGGGAGGGAGAAGGAGCAGAGGGGAGAAGAGCCTGCAGGAAAGGGAGGAAGATGAAGAGCTGGTGGAAGGGGATTACCCATGGGGCACAAATGGAGCTGATGCAACAGTATTTTAAAAGCATAACAAAAGGAGACGGCCAGATTTTTTTTTCACTACCATATCACATTCAGGACTGTTTAAAAAACCCCAAACAACAACCCAAACCCCTCACCCCCCCAATACCACTTTTCCATGTAAGCAATTGCAGTTGCTGCCAAAGGGATGTTGTCTGAGGACAAATGGGATATTGATTGGCATGGGAGGTGGTACGGGAGATAGGCTCTCTGTGAAGATGTGAACTGTAGTCAGAGGAGTTTGAGAATCCCTGCTTTCAAGGCTATAAAGTTAACTATAGGTAAGAAACTCCACTTTTCACACGTTTTCTCCTAAATGTTGTTTTTAAGCCAATAGCATAAATAGGATCTCCATCAAGGACTGGTCAAATCGTTTGTTTTAAGTTGAGTCCTGAATGCACAGAAAGTGATCAACAATATAAAAGTAACAGTTTTTGTTATGGCTGCACCACTTGTCCCCTTGTCCCCAGGAAAAGATGTGGTGGGTATTCCTTAGAATTCCTGCTCCTCCCCTCATGGCTACGCTGTCTAAGCCACTCTGGCTGTCTGCTGGACTCCCCAGTTTATGCAGGATACTTAAAAGAAACATCATCTCATCATGTGTAAGACACGAAGAATACAGCAACTTTTGTCATGCTTCAAAATACAAGATATTAAAAAACCCCAAGGAATGTAAGAAATCTCTTTTAAGATGGAGTAAATGGCATAAATCAAATAATAACATGGTTATTAGTTTTAGAAATTCCCAAGCACTATACTGATGACTCCACACGTATCTAGAGGCGGTATTCAGAGTTCATATAAGACATGTGAAACACTGTACTGGCTCTTTTGTGCAGAACATATCTTTCACAAATATAAAAAAGTACACAAGAAAATGCAGGATAGTATATGCACATTTGCTCTAGCTAAATAACTAAAGGTCACGTAATGCATTTGAAAAAGTACTTCAAAGGACTGTAGCAGGAAAAAGTCCAACTAAACAAGCTTTCATCAAGGACAGAAACAGTTTCCCAGTTACATAGTTTTGTAAAACTATTTTAAAAAGTCAAACCACCTGAGCACATGAATGGGTAAATACATTTAAAAAACCCACCCTTGTATTTGGAGGCAGGTAGCAAGCTCACTTCAAAGCACTGACTTTAACTAAAGTCTATTCATCTATATTTCAAGACATAACACTGGCTTCAAATCTACTTCAAGATCTGTTATTTCAGTTAAAGACGGGCTTCAAATTTGTAACATCAGATATACAAATAACTTACAAAGACAATTTACCCACAAAGTAATTGGGATCAACTAACTTTTTTCCCCAAGGGACAGGACTTTTGGACCTACGATATTATTTATTTTGAAATATCAAGGCATCATTTGTTTCCAACTGGTGTGGTTAAACCTCTCCATCCCTGATGACCATCAGCACTTCATACCCATCCAACATTCATTGTGGAAGTCAAAACCATCACACCTTTAACAGAAAATCTCTTTAATCCTTCCAACTGCACCCACGACACCAAGTATTACAGACTTTTAAAACCCGCTCTCCTGAAAATAAATAAATAAATAAACAAAATAATTGTGGAGCATCAGTAACCAGATAGTATTCTCAAATTTCAGTGATCTAGTCAATGGAGCCTTCCCCCATGTACTGTGCTCTGTTTCATGCAGTACATGGCTTTAGCTGGCCAAATCTTTTTTTTTTTTCCCCCCACTGAATCAGTAGAACAGTGAAGATCTTACTTTTTTTTTTTTTCCCCTCCCTTTTTTTTTTTTTTTTTTTCCCCTTCCCTTTTTTTTTTTTTTTTTTTTTTTTAAGCAGTGGCATATCAATGAGGCACAGATGTGTATTCCAACTCTGCATGGATGAGCACACTGTTCAATAGTGCTGGCTCACACGGTATCAGGGCAAGTTATCACTTCCCATGAAGGCACTCTTATCACCAGGGCCCAGAGAGGTGGCTGCAAATCGCAGCCTTTTTATTTTCAAGGCAGTTTTGCTGAACATTCAGGCTTCAAAGATTCACACTTCCAAAACTCTATAAGAGTTTGTGAACGCTCAATTTGCCAAAACTGTTTACAGTGTAATTGGGCACCGTACCTGTGTCCATGAGATAGCGAAGGCGCTTCTCCACCAGCGCGGCACGGGTGTCAATTTGCTTTTGCTCATTCTCTAGTGCTGCCAATTCTCCTACAACATACTGACTGGTGTCTTTGAACCCTTTCTGTTAAAGAGAACAAACAAGAAGAAAAAACATCACTTGTAACTTGCATTTTTCCTTTCCACAAACACTTAGTAAGGCACTTACCTAAACAACCAAATATCATACTCGCTACCAAAAAGCTAACACTTACATTTCATAAACTTTACAATTTTGCCAGATGTCCTTATTTGTTTATTAAAACACCCTGTTTTTTCTTTAGGGAACATTTGATTTTGCAGTTTTTTACTACTTGGCTGGCCTTTTGAAATTCCTCTAATTTATTTCTAAGTACATAAAAGCTGCTGTAACAAAGCATAATGAAAGGAAACGTAATCCAAATAAAGCACTATTTAACGTGCCATTTCTACGCTGTTCAGGTCTTATTCAATTTTAAAACACTAACTTTAGGGGCTAGAAGCATGAGAGTCTCTAATGACAATTAAAAGCAGGCTTTTGAGATTAAAACCAAACCTGAAACAAGCTCCCTGGCTTGTTTAGCTCCTCTGGATCAACCGTAACACTAAAGCTCATGAGCCTGGGCTATCCTGCTTCTCTGGGCTTCCCTGACTGCAGGCAACCACCCTGCTACACGTCAATCTCCATAAATACCGCTAATTACTCCAACTCTGATTCTTACTCCGAGAAGTGGTGACACCTTCTTCTCTCTGCGCTGGCTCCTGCCCCACCAGGAAGTGGCCCTGGGATGCTGGGCTGATAAACCGTGTTGAACCTTTACCAAGTAAGCTGGGGAAACGCTGAGATGGGTGTTTGCCTCCTGTACCCTACAACTTCTCAGTGCTGCTCCGCAGGTGACCACCCAAATCTCCCAATATTCCCATGGCAGTTTGGCCATCTCGATGGGAGCCTGAGAAGAGCCATTTAGTACCTCCGGGTTATTCCCACCAGCTTTGACCCCATGTTTTGGCTGTGCCGAGTTATTACGGGCTGTAGACAATGTTGAAAAGTCATTCCTGAAAGCATGTTTTTGTGTTAGTTAGGGAAAAAATATTACTCTTTCCAAGCAAGTCCATCTACTTCCTTGTTCTTCCTGTGCCTGCCCCAGAGCCTTGGAGAATCATTTACATTGGGGGAAAAAAACCCTTGCAAAATGATTTCATGTTTCACCTGCACTCTGTAAAGGGTGTAACTAAAATCACAGTCATTGGGGAACAGGAAAATACATGGGCTTTTAAAATGAGGCTTACTTCCCTACTAGAGGCTAACTTGTTGCTGCATAATGCTCTCCAATACTTTCACTGAACGCTTTCCTGTAATTGGGTAAATGTGTCTGAAACCATCAATTCAGCTTCATATACAGGCAACAGGTATAATAATCACATCAGCCCATTATTTCAAATAAAGCCATGTTCAAAGTGAAGGCTAAGGGCATGGCTGGGCTCCTGGGACCAGTAATGTGCACAGAACTTTGAAATTTGGAGTATCTGAATCTAAGCACATTATGCCCCCATTAATTTGGTCCTCCTCTTCCTACACAACAGGCCGCTGTATCAGCTCTAGTGGAAACCCCTTTTCTGCCTGTCATATAGCCAGAAAAACAACAACAAAACTCTCTGGGAGCCGCTCCTCAATTAAAAACAATCAGTCTGGGGAGCAGAGATGATGTGCAGCATATTGCCTTTCATCAACCATAATTAATTGAAAATAGTATGAAAACTTCCCTAATGTCAGCATGCATAATTGTTAACAATTGTTATTAGAAGATGAAAAGAAATGCTGCGTCAGGCTGAAATATCCCAAGAGTTCATGTGTATCATCTGCATATATAACGTGAACTTACTGTGTCAGACCTTTCCAGCTCTGCAAAAGTACAACGGGGCTAAAAATAGCTCCAGCTCAGAAAAAGTTCATTGCTTCGGTGCTATACCGAAAGACCTACTCAGACCTAGATTGCTCCAGCAAAAATGACACATGTGTTTAGATAAACTGTGGAGAGCAACAAATGACCACCATCAAACACTGGTTTGTGTTTTCAGACAAAAAA
>VXBJ01000509.1:107678-126608 GCA_013400055.1 Nycticryphes semicollaris | reverse complement strand
TTTGGTTTGTTTAAAGTGTGGTGGCAAGGTCTGGCTTTTCGCTATGTGGGCATCCTCCTGCAGGACTGTCTACTCACTTAACAGCCAGCCTTATTAATTGTGAGCAGCATTTGCCAGCGATTCTGATTTTAACCAAAAAAATCACTCCTTTGCAACTCAGATTTGCCAAGCGCTGCACGGGCTGCTGCCAAGTAGCGGCATCTCTACCCCTGAACACGATCTGTATCGCCTGAAAAGCGTGTTGCCTTTAGCCCGTCTCCCTGCCCGGCAAAGAAATCTGTCGTTTTCTGTAGTCCCACAGACTTGTACAACAAGAAGAACTAGTTTCTAATTTTATGCCCATTGAGATAAACCACTAATGCTGGATGAAGGCTAAAAGGTAGGATTATAATACTACCCCACTGAACTGCATTTCATCAGCTATAACTTTCCAACGCCAGATTTGTAAGTAAGCCCTTTACAGCTAAGGAAACTACAATTATCTTTTCCAGGGCTTCCTATGTTAATACTGGTAACAAATTCAAATGGTTCTATCAACACGAAATATCCCAGAAGACTGAACCACCGCAGTGTGTGGAAACTGCAGATACCGAGGTGCTGTGTACCAAACAAATATTTCATTTTATACCTAATCTTTTATTATTTTTATTAAGTGTTTTGAAAGTAAATAGGGAAAGGCTAAGATGCATGACTAATAGCTAAGCCTGCTGAATGCTGAAACTGGTTATCAAAAGCTACCAAGACTTTGCCCTTCCTCTGCATTGAGACAATCGGTAATGAGGGAGTTCTCCAATGGCCTATTCTCTAGCCTCAAGGAGGCCGGGGATACACAATCCCCAAGGGAAGGTAACAGTTTATCCTTTTCCACAAACACAGAATGCCTCATTTAGAAACGTGTAAACTGCATTTTATTAAAAACCAAATCCACCTCAATGCCGGGAGCTCCACGAGAACAGATGGACACCATATATTCCTTATGATGCTGTCTTCCAACACTTCCTTAGAGAGACGTAGGCAGAGATAAACTGTTAAGTCGCACCTTTTGTGGGAGCACCTTAAAAAAACAAGTAACTCCTTCACGGAAGCTTTTTATGAAGAGAAATACCATTTTCGTCATGTTAGGGGATACTGAATTGCCTTAAGAGGTGCCATTGGTTGAATTAAGCTTAAAAAAGTATTGTTCCTATGCTCCGGATGACTTTTCAGCTGCGCTAATCGGGTGGTTATGATTCTGGCTAAATAAAAGGTGGTTTTCCTGTTATTAGCACAATAACCATCTGACAGCCTAAACCAGACTCTTTACCCAAATAAACAAACATGACTAATTTTTTAGGCCTGGCAACATGCTAAAATATCAGTGTGATTAGCCAGTAAATCCCATTTTAAGAAACCTTTTTATGACTGGGGACTTCTGCCACTTTACAAATGTATTCCTCTAAGCCCACTAATTCAGTTAGCCTTTTCAATCCATTGTATTATTCTTGGGCCAGCTTCATTTTGCATTAAATCCACTGCAGAAAGCTAAATTGAACGCAAAAATCAGACTTGATCCAGGCTTCCTTTTGTTCAAAGATAGAGACCGAAAGTCCTCTGCTGCTGCCACACACTTTCATCACCAATTTATAGGAACCGACAGTGTAAGGGAAAAGCAATGAAAGTCATTGTTTTGGGACTTCAAAGCATCTCTGTATCTGGGGAAGGAAATCCTTTCAGTCAGCAGTGCTTTCCCCCCAGACTGCAGGTGGGTGAAAAGTTATACTCAACTGGAAGTGCCCCAGAGCCATAGGGATATTAATGACACACGAGGACTATTTAAAAAAAAAAAAAAAAGACAACAAAAAAACCTCAACAACATGGACTAGTAAGAACACAAGGGGTCTAATTAAGAAAATGAAATGGGAAGCTGATTGGTTGATTCAATGCTTTATGCTGAAGCGGTGAACATTAAGAGTAGGCAAAACGATGGCACACTCATGCGTATTTTTCTCAGAAGCACCGGTTGTCAAGCATCCAAATATGTGTGCCTTTAAAATGTACCATGGCTTCATCTTAATAAGGAAAAAAACAGAGGGTCAGGCTTGGGGAGGAGGGAAGCAAATCACTGCCAGCCCAGTCCTGCTCCCATTGAAATCAGGGAGAGCCTCCCTGCTGATGGCACCAGCAGCGGGACGGGGCCCCCGTTNAAAAAAAAAAAAGGAAAATGTGCTGATTAATCAACAGGAACAACCCAGTGCATTGTCACTGCACTGCCATGAAGATTTTCTTGCCTTTCTCACTGCAGAAAGAAATCATTTTGCTCCTCACGAAGTACAAACCCCAAATCGGAACACACAGGTACTGAGACAAAAGCATTAATCAAAACTTACCTTAATGTCTTGCTCTGAGCTATCAGTTACAGCTTTCTGAGCAGCGCTGGAGAGTGAATTTGCCACCTGTGGCTGAGCTTCTAGGAGCTTCTTCAGCTTCAAATCCACCAACTTACTGTTTTGTTCTGCTAAATATGCAAATACCACACACAACAGAGTGAGATGCATTTAAATGCAGAGTCGCTACAACAATGTAGCAATTTAAAAGGTAGATTTCATTCACTTTGCTATCATTTCCAACTAAAAAGAGTAAAAACTAGAAGGAAAATTATTTTTCTTTTGTGATTTGGATTGGTGTAGATTTGTGATAATGTCTAAGTTCTCTCAAAAAAATATATGTACCTCTCAGCTGAACAAGTGTGCTTGAAAACAGTAAATAAAACCCCACAGAAAGTAGACAATGTTTAACTTATTCCCAACCTGTACATACCTATACTTTGGCATAAAACCACATTTAAAGAGCCATTTATTTTAAGATGACACGTAACAATTTATCACATACTGTACGTAGTGATAACCCCTCAAGTTTATGAACTACTCATTCATCCTAAGGCTCCTTGGCACACCTTCTCAATGTTAAAATTTCAGTATCAAAAGACAGCTTTCTAGTAATATTTTACTACAATTTATAGACTACGGTGAAGCCGTGAAAGCAATAAAATCTGTCTTTGAGCTGCTTCATAATTGCATCGAAGGGACAGTTTCAAAGTCTGCCAAAGCCCCTAGATTTTTTTTATGAGTTTTAGCAATTTGGACCAGAGGCCAAATAAAGAAGAGCCAAGATTTTTATCTCCCCATCATGCTCATTGTATATGTGACCGCTGACTATGTGAACTTGTAACGCACTTCCACACACAGTTACCTACACACACACATAAATAATGAGGAGAATGGTGTTAATAACAGACCACAGAGCAGCTCTGTGGAGCTAACCCTGGACAGGACGGCAGAGTAATGCTGGGGCAGAAACCCCCAGACACACTTTACAGGCAGGTCCCCCTGCCAGAAATGGTCCCCAAAAGGCAGCGAACGCAGCATCACCTGTGGATATGATGCACCTACATCTGGGCCTCGGGTTAAAACCAGAGGAAATAGTGGTCAATATGGTTTTTTTTTTTAGACACAGCCTGAATTTTTCTGGCTGGTGTGGGAAGTGAAGCCAGGACTGTTTTGCTGCCGCACAGCTCCTTCCAAGGTTTGGAGTGCACTGATTCACCTTAGCCAAAATGTTTTTGGCAGGCTGGCAACCAAATGATGCCTGCCTCCAGCAGCAACGGGCTGGGCTGGGCTATGACGAAGGATAGTTTCCCTTTCCTCTGGCACACCCAGGCAGGGTGCCCTTAATTGAGGCTCACATGTAAGTACATGCACGTTCTTCTGGGTTTATACATAAACACCATGTAATAACTAGGATATAAGAGGTTCACATTTTATCAGATACATTCACAGCAGCCTATGGTAACAGGACTGACACACACAGACAGAGGCAATATTTAAAACCAACAACTGGCAGTAAAAAGTTTTCTGTTTTTGAGAAAGATGGGAGAGACTAAGATTCGGTAGGGGACAAATTAATTCTAGCGCTCATAATAGTCCTAAGTGTGAAATGTCCCTTGCAGTTTTGTGTTTAGCTGTTGCCAGGAGATTTAGCCTTCATTATTAGAACTTGGTATGAATTGGCTGAATCCCACTGAAATCTGTGTACGCTGATTTCTATTAGACTGCTTTCTGTATTATTTCTCATCACCTTCCTGACTCACTTGTCCTTCAGTCTACGGTGCAGACACAACTGCAAAATGATGTCCTGGGTTTTTTCCAAAATGTCTTCTGATGGTGGAGACGGAGCATTGGGGAATGGGGCTTGTACCCCTGAGAAGGTATCTCTCAAGGTAAACCCACAGAAATAAATGGAAGGCCCCAGAAGAGAAGAACCCACAATACAAAAAAACCCTTGACAACCCTTGGGTCTGCCAGGAACAGGCAGAGCTGGACCACGAACAAACTCTTCCAGCAGTTCCTGGTTAGCAGAGGAAGCCCTCACTGATGGGCAATTACCTGCACGCCTTTGAAGACCCAGCACTTATTTAATTAAGCATCTCCCTGGTAAGATTCTGACATGTTTTATCATCTATGGAGTAACCTGAACTCTGCTTTTGCTCAATTGCTATTTTTGAAAGGGGAAATACCACTACCATGATTTATTATTATTTGACCAGCATGTGCTGAGATTATACAGGCATTTCAACAAGAACATGAGTGCTTTTAAAATGTGTTATTGAAAAATCTATTACTTGAACTTTCTAAAGTAAATAGGACCGATTCTGTTCAGATTTCTACCTCCATGTCCCCACCGGAGCAACAGGGTTGAAATACAAGAACTGGTATCCAGGAAGGAAGGAGGGGAAAACCAAGCATAGCTGGAAACAGAGAGATGTCATCTCCCCTGAGACCCTGGACCAGATGCCCGTGCAGAGAGCAGCAGTGATTGCGCAGTCCTCTGGCCCACCTGCCTTGCTTCACTGGGATGAGCCAGGTAGGGTGATTTCAGGTGGCTTTGCTTTATAAATCTGGCCTGGGGTCCCCTTCACCAGCAAAGAGCAAGAGACATTTAAATCTGCCATTGTTGGAAATAATAATTTTGTTCCCAATTTTAAATTTCAAGGAAATGTGAACACAAAATATTCAAAAAGAAAAAGCTTTAGGCTTTAAAAGACCTGAAAAGGCACAAAGGAATAAAGCTATGACAGAAAGAAGCAGCACATCAGTACTTAAGTAATGACGGAGTGTTAGTCATGCAAAATACACAAAATAGCCATTATTTAAATTACCCGTTGAATCAAGGTCATTTTCTAGGTTAGTAAGCTCATCTCCACCTCCAGTATCAGAGCATTCAGGAACCTCCTCGTTAGTATCTATCTCAATATTATCATCATCCTCATCCTCATCTGTAGGAATATACAGCATTAAGGTTAGTATTTTCTTATGTACATGCACCACATCACTATAAAAAAAACAAAAGAATACTTTAGAGAACAAGCCGAGTTACGATAAAAATGCAAATCATTAAATAAGTCTGGAAAGAGATTTCCCTCTGTCCACTCATGGATTTAAACTGATGCAATTCAAGACACACACAGGGGGCTCTGCTGGAAACCCCTGCTACAATAAAGGTAGAGTCAGGTCTCAGCAGTGCCTGTTCTATGGGCTGAATCTCCAGCTCACTCTGAGAAGCACAGGTGCTTTTCCTTATAGCTCGATTCAAAATATTTTTCTGGTTCTCCATAGTGCAGAGCGGGCACCGAAGCCGGCATACGGCCAGTTTGGATGGGTCTGGCCAAGCGGAAGGACCTGGGAAAGGCAGCAGCTCTGGGTGCTGTGCTCCCAGCCTGGCGAGACTCACTGCTCCTTCCTTTGCAGGAAGCATCACAGCCATTGCTCGGGAGTTGGCATCTCTTACCCCTTCCAATATACGAGGGGGAGAAACTACCACCTGGACCACCATGCTGGGCAAGTGTGTACCTCAGGCGTAGCCAGAGCATCCTCCCAGGCTGCCGCCTCACCGCACCACCCTGAATCAGCACTGTTTGCAAGCGACACTCATTTAAAATAAAATAATAATTGTAATTATACTTTATAGTTTTTATGGGATCTTTCTACCAAGTTTCTCAGAGCAGCTTATGAATATCACCTGTAAATGAGCCCCATAACATTTTATGAAGCAGGCAATTATTATAATTACAATTATGATGATGATGTAGGTAAATTATGGCACAGAAAGAGTAAGTAACCTGAGGAAGATCAAATAGCGAGTGCTGATTTGTGAAGCAGATCCCAGAAAAAATCCTGACTCACATTTTCAATACAAATATATAATGAAATTAAAGTCTATAAAAGCTGGATTAGTACTTTCAGAACACATAGTTGCATTGTATTTACTCACTTTTAAGTCTCATATCAAATGCTATCTACACTTGTTCAGACTTATACAAACATTTTTTTCCTATATATGTATGCACGTGTGTAAAAATGACAAAAAAAAAAGGCTGGAGGGTGTCTGGAGAAAGAAGACACATAGTAACTAAGAAACTTTAAACCACTTGACAACAGGAAAAAAATACTGATTATAATTACAGAACATGGGCACATTCAGATGCCACATAAACAAAAAGGATGCTAAACATGATGCCATAATCCTGAATACCAAAAGTTTGGGGAATTTTGGGCCAGGGACACTAAACCTCACCCCCAGACATGAAATTTGCACCTCAGGCCCCCACTGCTGACACAAAAGTCAAACAGTTGGGTCCGTTTTTACTTCTTTTTCTCCACAGGCTCTATAATGATTCTTTTAGGAGTCTGTTGTCTTTTTTTTTTTTTTTGTGTGTGTGTGCTGCTCTTTTCTAACCAGCTGCTCTCTCATGTTGTCTGTAATTAATTAAATAACTTCTTTTGCAGACCTCTGCTGGTTCAGGGTAAGACTCTTGCTGTGATCGACAGAGGCAAAGAAGTTTCCATTTCAGTGGCCTGTTCAACAGGTTGCCCAGAGCAGCTGTGGCTGCCCCATCCCTAGAGATGTTGAAGGCCAGGTTGGATGGGGCTTTGAGCAACCTGGTCTAGTGGGAGGTGTTCCTTCCCAGGGCAGGGGGTTGGAACCAGCCTTTAAAGGTGCCTTCCAACCCAAACTATTCTGTGATGATTTTATGATCTGTTGTGTGTATGACGAACAGCAGTCTGTGAAGCAGGACCCCTCCATTTCAGGTGACCACCATGACTTCCCAGGGCTCCTCTCCACTCATTCTCACTGGTCCCTGGAAGAGTCAGGTTTCCTCCAGACTGCCTCAGATTGAGTCAGATGGAGAAGACCATCTCTTCCCAAGTAAACCACGACCTACCACCAGATCTCTGTCACTGGACATATTCAAAACCTGCCTGGACGTGTTCTGATGCAACCTGCTCTAGGTGGATGTGCTTTGGCAGTGCGTTGGACTAGATGATCTCCAGAGGTCCCTTCTAACCCTGCATCATTCTCTGATTCTGTGACCAGACCTGGGACCTGACAGATGGTACTTCAAGTGGGCAGAAACACTCAGGACTCTCTGCAACATCCTTTCAGTTCCCACTTGAATTCCTACAGATAGTTCTGTGATCTGGATTTTGGTTGTTTCTGTTAGCACAGAGGTAGGTGAACAAAGTACAAGGGCATAGTGTGATCATCATGAAGTGGAGAAAGGCATGGAGTAAAAAGCAGACTGAAGAGAAAACAGAGAATGATAAAGCAGCAACAATTCTGAAGTTTTGAATTTTCTTCAAAGCATCTCCGCTTTTTTCAATGAGGAGTTAGACTTCTCATATGATTTTAAATCCTTCCTGATGCTGTCAGAGAAATTCAGTGGCGCTCAGGCCACAGTGTCCCCAAAGGTACCCTGGAGCTCGCAGTGGCACACTGAGAGAGCATGGACAGGCTAAGGGCTGCATGGGGCCATAGACATTTCAAAGAGGTGGAAGAGGAAGAGAGAGGGACGCTGTGGCAGCAAAGGGAAACCAAACCTACCTGGAGCCCAGTGGCTAGCAGTGACTTCCCAAAGCACCCAGAGAAATCAGCTGGCAAGGTGACTACCAGCCAGGGTGCTAGATGTGCCAAAACAATCCAAACAAGATGACAGGGTTTAAGGCTGCTGTGTACTAAGGGAACACTTCTATTAGATGATTTGATTTTCTTTAATTTAATATAGCCAGCTGAGATCAGAGGCACTTCCTTTGACACTACCATTTTAGGTAACAAAGGAGATGGGAATGTTGAAGACACCAGTTCCTGGTGTCAGATAATGACCTGACCCAGTATTTAATTTAAAGTTGGAAGGCTTCAACTGAATGTGATTATCAGGACATTTACACTTTATTAAAAAAAAATATTCAATTAAATGCATTCATTTGAAGTAATTTCAGATTTTTTCAAGTATCTTTCAAAATCTACAGATTACTTACTAGGTTTTTTTCCAGTCTGATGTTCTTCCAGTATATTTAAAAGGGAAATGTGTTTAGGGAGCATGTTACAAGATTTTGCAATTATAAATGATAAAAGGAACAACACGACGAAGAGATAAAAGATATCTTTTACAAAAAAAGCAAATTACTAATGTGAAAAACTTAAAGCACTTGGTCTAGAACCAGGGCACGTTTTCAGAAAAGTACTAAAGAACTGCTTCCCTGAAAAGTACGTAAATGGAGATCCTAGAAAGACAGCAAAGCTTTAACATGTCATGAAGAAGCGAACAAAATTAAAGATAAAATATTACGTCAGCAGCTAAACAGTGATGACCATTACCTACACAGCCTGGGACTGCAGTCTGGACTGAAGAGACCAAAATAAACATCTTTTGGAACCAAATGGAAATGACAGAATATTGTTGGAAAATGCTGAGCATTTTATAGCTCGTATATCTGACCATTCAGATTAAGCTCAGGCTTAATTTGTGGTCAAATCGATATTCTTTTGACTTTGTTTACGCTTGTCCCCATGCGAAGGAGTTGCAGCAGACTGTACCAATGTCAAGATAAAATTAAAAAGGAAGAATTTTCACCGAGAGGTAAAAGCATCAATGGGGCTGAATCCCATGAGTAGGAGAAGCCTATGTAAGCTGTCGCTGGAGCTGCATGAACAGGACCTGCTCTTTAGGGAAGATGCCTCCAAGATTATTTCTGGGAAATCCTTCAAGCTTGTGAATATTCAGATATTTTAGTGTGCGTTTGTACTTCCAGGCATGGAGTTCAGGTAAAGGCCACAGGATGTGACGGGAGCACCTGAACAGTGACAAAGGAGGCAAAGGCAAGGAATGGGAGAAACGCAGAGCCGAAATACCGTTTCTGCATACAAGAAACCAGATGTTAGGACAAGAAAGTACAGCAGTAACTGCTAACAGACACAAGTATGGCCTGTCAAAAATACTCAGTTGAGGACTTAACACTGTTTTATGAGTTGGAGACCAAGCACGATGAGTATGCCTGAGCTACTGTGTACATTCCTTCCAAATCACTGCCTCAGAAGTAAAATCTGTAATGTAGCCTGAAAACTTTAGTCATGAGTCCAATGCAAAGCGTAGGTTCTCCTAGGTAAGTTTTTTAACTGCAGTACACCTTTTCAGCTTTTGTTATTAATTCCAAAATTTTTGAAGGCTTTTTTTTTGTTGTTGTTTTAGAATACATTTGGATGATTCTTCTCCTGTTTCTTCCTCCCTGCTTCTCTTACATGTCTTTTCTGTGTCATTCCTGCGTTCGTTCTCTTCACGCCACCCAGTTTTGCTTATTTTTGGCACTTTTTTCATCAAAGCCCACTATGTTTGTCCTACCCCATGTCATCTCCATTGTTCCCTCCCTCTGCTCCCTGCTCCCCACCCACAGATCCCAGCCACATCCTCACAAAGACACCATCTGAAAGAAAAGATGGAGACGTGCCAGAGAGTAAAGAAAATGCACTACCGAAATCCCCAAAGAGTAGATGGGTGTCCCACTGCATGGGGACAATACCTAGATAAGATGTCAATCCCTTTGTCCCATCGCTGCTGGGAAAAGGGAAGATATTCGGATTCCTATCTCAATTCTGTTCCTGGACCTATCTCAAGGCATCCGCTTATCAGCCTGCAGCTAGTAGGACATCTAATAAATTTGAAGCTGCCATCCCAAACCCTCTGGCAGTTGGCAGGAAGAAGTATTTTCTGTCTCACATGCCAAATAACCTATGCAACTGGATTTCGTAGCAAAGGATGCTGCTTATCCAGGGAAGTTTCAACTTGCTATAGGCATTTGAGTTTTTCAGACCATAATTAAATAAAGCCTTTTAACAGAGAATATAGCACCACTGCCAAAGCATGAAACTCCTAATGAGACTACAGAAACACTGAAAGAGACCAAATTTTCACATACAATAGTGAGCAAGAAGTTAGTCTTTAAAAACTCACAAATCCCAAAGCTGAAATGTCACTTTTTTTTTTTCTGAAATAACTGAACTGAGAGGAAGATGATTTAGTATGTTCTCTTTTTGTAAATTAAAATGTAGCAATCAATGCAGAAGAAGAGTTTAATGAAGCATAATGGACAAGAGAGATTGGAAGACATAAGTTATTACTACAAGCTTGTCTTGTGTATTGTATAAGGAATACAGGACTATACACAGAAAAAAAACCACACTGCACATGAAAGCAGGCCGGGGCAGTATTCAGAATCCAGTTGTTATAAGGAGATTGTTGATTAAATCCTAAATTTTGGTGGAAATCAAAAAATGAAAAAGACTAAACCCAGAAATAATTATAATTTATCTGGCTTATAAAGTATTGGTGCCATTTCACAGAACTACTCCACTTTGAAAGACTGAATTTCTTATGTGGAGATCTAGCGTGGCACCTGAAATAACCAGTGGTGTTGGAGAAGTAGGTGGAAGATGTGCTTCAAGGAAAGTTTTTTGAGAATGAGTAAGTAGGAGGAAGTGCTATAAAATGCACGGCGATGTGAAAAGAGCAAAGAGGAATAAAAAGAAGTCAGGTAATGAAAACTGGAAGTCCAAGAGAAATTGAAATAGCGTGGCCAAACTTCTGTAGGAACAAATTAAAATCAAGGAATGAAATATAAACCTAGAAGATAACTCAAAGCACATGCAAGAGTAGAAAGCAGTGAAATTGATATATTGTGTAAAAACCAACAGGTATAGTGGTGATAAACTTTATAAACAAGTTGTCATCAGTACTGATACTGTCTTCTCCACTAGAACTCTCTGAGTCCACCTGCAATCTATGTAGATAAATACTTTAAATACTTTTAGTTGGGATATTCTCAGAAAGTGTACCTGCTATGTACAGGCACGACAACACAGTGAGGGGGAAGTAATTAAATAATGTAGAATGGGGAGTCATAAATTGTGAAGAGAGATGAAGAACACCACAGTATACTTAATGTACACGTACTGCACCATTTTGCTCAGGCCCTCCAACTCCCTCCCCACTGAGGACATAATTTCACTATTTATCATGAAAGAGAGTTCTGCAGGCAAAGCTTGGTTTACTAGGTAAAGAGGAAAACTGAAGACCAGACCCAAAGGGAGATTTTTTCTTTGGTACTAAATGGACCAGAAGTGTAGGGTTTAGACCATAAGAGTGTATTTAAACATATATGCATACAAAATACATGTAAGTAGAGCAGAAAAAAAATACTGGAGTTGAATCTACATGTATTGTGAATGTAGAACTGGATGTTCCTGACACTTTGGCTTCCAATTATATGTTAGTAGGAGACACACTATTTACCCTTGGAATGCATGGACGACACTAGAAGAGCACAAAGCCCAGACTAAAACACATGCTCAGCACCCATTTGGGTTTGAGAGACACTACATTACTCCAGCTCGTAGCACTGGCAGGTATATGAATTTTTGGGACATTTCAAAGTCTGTTTAATAACTTTATAGTAATATTACAACTCAAAACCTGTAAAGGCAAGTGGTATGTCAAAAGATGGCCGTTTAAAATGAAAAGGTTGTTGCCCCCACCTCCCATTGGCCTCCTCTAAAAGTCTTTTCCCAAACAGAATACATGTAATACAAAAGAAAGTTTCTTAAGTATTTTGAATGTTGTTTTCCCCCCACATTATGTCCATGCCCCTTTATAAAAATATATATTGAAGAGCTTTTAACCAACAATCAGAAAATTCTAAAAAACTGTGGGTTATGACAAATCTGTAAATAATGGGCCAATGTGAGCTACTCGTTCACGTAACATTTTCTTCTTTTAATCGTGTATATGCTTTTCTTTTAATTGGCGGAAATTAAGCAACACAATGTTGATTTAGGAAACTATCTATGGTCTATCAACGTATCAGGTCTTTTGCTAGGCACATCTGATGAACAACAGCATTTTGAAGTGTGAATAAAAGCGATACCCTGAAAGGTCTCCGGTTCCTAGGTTGCCATAGGAATGAGAAAGAAGGTTCCTCAGCTCACCTCCAGATGCCTTTGACCTTTCTTTCAACTTTTCTGCAGCCATTTCACTGTAGCTAGGAAGTTCTGACATCTTCACTCCAGATCGAGCTTCTGCTATTAGCTGACGAGCTCTCTCTCTCAGCTGCCGACGCCGCTCTTCATCTTGCTGCTAAGATATATTGAACAGTTGCCAACTCGGTAATTGACAGAAATGCAATTTCATTCTCAATCTGATCATCATGATAGTAACTGGTTTACAGCATGGTGCTTGGCCCACATTACAAATAGGATGCTTGATATCAGTTGGGTGTCACACCACAATTTTTGAAGACATCCATGAATCAGATTTTTAAAGGTATTCTGCAAATTATTAATGCATTAGAAAGCTAATTATTTGCAATTTAGAGCATTTATAAATTCTGTTCTATAAAAATACCTTGACAAAAATTCTGAGACACTTTGGTTTCAAAGTAATAACTGGAAAAAGTTTTACCGTGGCTATAAAAAAGGTTTTACTAAATTGAATTGCTTGTTTGGGAAATACTCTCTCATAGAACTGGCATGAGAAGCCAGATGTTGCTCTAGGTTACTCCAATCACCAAGCTGACTACAAAAGGTGAAGTGACATTGAATCTAGACATGGAAAGGAATCTAATTCTTTGACTTCAATGGATACATTTTTTAAGAAAAAAAACAAACAAACAAAGTAATGAAAATTAATGAACAAACAACACAGGCCAGAGCAGAAAAGACTTTGCTTTGCTTTTAAACCTTGTGGGGCTTTGGTCAGTATTAATCATCATATTGGAACCAGATAATGCTGTCCCACTAAAGCTCCTAAGTATCTTAGAAGCAGGGTAATATATCAGTTACATAAATGAGCAAAGCTCTACCACATGGAAGAAACCAACTCACCATACTAAAAAAATATTAATAAAACATAGCTGTAAGAATCCATTAAACGATCAGGGAAATAATTTCAGTTTACACCTTAAAAATAGGATTTTTTTTTCGAAGTGAAGACAGTTTTCCCCCTAAAAATACAAATTGTTTTTCGAAGCTAGGACTGTTTCCCACTCCCCTCGATATTAAAAGCGCAACAAAGTCAGCGTTCAAGTCAAATCTGCCGGTCAATTCGTATCATTGTCACAAGGACCGGGATAAAACACAGGTTCGGGCAGTTGATCCGAACTAAGTGGAATCTAACAAACTGCCTGATTTTGTAGAGCCGACCTGGCAGCTTTCCCACCAGGCCAGAAACTGAGCATCCCACACCTGCAGATACTGCTGAGAGCTGCTGCTAAGTGTTATTTAGTTTAAGCAATCATTAATAAAAGTAGCGCAAAATACTAATTAGGTACATTTTACCCATTTCCATGTAAATTGTTTGTTTGTAGCTATTTACTCAGCATTGTTCTCGGCACAATAGAAAAAATGCAAATGCCTGAATCCGAATGCAGCCCTAATGGGACTTTCTGTTTATAACCATTAGCCCAGAGGTGTGCTGTAATTCAGTCCTCAAGCAGCGAGATTTAGCCTCATTAACAGCTTGCATGGGCAGGTTACAACTCATAAAACCCTACAGTAAACACAGCGTATGGACACAGCGCAGTATCTCGTCTCGGAGTGACAGAGCCCTGATTTCCCTATCAGATCCCAGGGATTTACTCTGCTCCTCAAATCTCCTTCCCCTGGAAACACAATTCTGCCAAGGCTTTGCGAGGCAGCTGGATGGATGGCACAGAGGTTTTGTTTGCCTTCCCCTCCCCTTCAACTTTCCACAACAACAGTGCTACCAAAAAAACCCCAAAACAAAACAAAAACCAAACAAAACCCAAACTTATTTGGTAAAGTACACATTTGAGAGGCAACTGGAAAGCCTCCCCACTACCCCTGCTATACGTTTAATTTCATTTCTAGCCAGCCAACTGGCAGAGCAACCGGCTTGATTTCAAACCGCGGTGTTCAGTAACATAAATTACATTGAATTTTACATGAAATAAACCAGCTCAAATCTCTGCTATTTGTAATTCCTAGGATATAGGAACTTGTGGGTTTGATTCCAATGATTTTTTTAGAAGGAATGTGTAAAATTTGGATGAAGATTCCCATGTGGTTTAACACCAAACAATTTAATCTACTACAGCCCACACAGTTTAAAATAAGGTTATGTGTTAGTGACAAACATGCCCTAAACTCAGCAGGCTGATTCCCCCCTCTCCTTTTCTCCCCTCCTCCTGAAAGAGAACTTGTATCCTGAATTATTAGCATAGTCATTAACATCCCGGAGATCTCCATGCAAACACAGATTATTGTGGCTTGTGTTTGTGCTGATTAAGCCAATCATCACCAGCGGATAAGAGAAAAAAAACAGCCCAGTTCTTGCTAAAATTCAATTCAGGTATTTGAACCCTCCATTACTCAGCTTGGCGGAGGGAACAGTGGTGGAAGAAGTGATGAAAAAGTAGGGAGATTAAGTTTTGAGGTACAGAACAATTATTAAACGGGAAATCAATCCCCTAGATTCTGGAAAAGAAATAACTCAGGAGATGTAAGAAGGCATGAACGTAGATATTTAAAAAAACAAAAGGAGACACGAAGATAAGCTCTGCACCAAGAAAGGACCATGCAAACACACCTATAGCGATTTTTCTCCTGTACAGTTCGAAACTCAGTAAAAATCTTTCACCCTCTGACAGGAACGTGACACGCCAAAGAGACATTAAAGTTGGCTCTGTTATTTTCCCCCAATTACTTTGTAATGGTCTAAAGATCTGCCACGCAGATGCACAGGAAGGAAAACTTCACCATTTAAGGAAAAACTCTTCAAGAATAAGTAATGTAATTCCTTGTTTCCCCTCCTATAAAATTGTATTGGTATGCAATTTTTATATTTCACAGTTCACCGACATCTCGGCAAGCTTTCTTCCACTGCTTCAATGGTGCTACTTTTAATTTTATCCTCCTTAGTCCTAGTAATTAAAGTGATCAGCAGTGGCATCCCAACGGCTTTGACACAGCCACAAACCCCCGCACAGACTCCGGCTTTTAAGGGGAAGGGGGAAAAAAAAAAAAGAAGAGAAAAAAAAAAAAGGCCGGGAGTTTCATTTCACTGGAACAAGAAAATCAAGCTTCTCCAATCCTCAACTTTATCCAATTGTTCTTTCAGCAGCCTTTGGATCTTAAGAAACAAATAAAAATGGCTGCCATTAGGGGGTCCTTTTTGTACTTGCCGCAGACGGCAGTGACTGACATTACTTTGGCCAAAAAAAAAAATGATCCTGTGGATTTGGAAAGGCGAATCTGAAGGTGAAACGCTGGTGGGGTGGTGGCCGAGACCATCACCCGACGGCGGCGGCACAAGTTGAGACTGGACCAACTCACTAAAATACCAAGAGTGGTGGAGTTTTGCGGGGGGTGAGGTGGGGAGAAACCCAGACCCCAACCACCCTCAAAACCCCCATTTGCTGACGTCACTAAAAATTCTGCCATCTTCTTGCGTTTTCACAAAACCCCAAAACCACCTCTGCCAGGGATTTTCAATCATCCTTTGGCAGAATTTTGAGAGGGTCCAAACCGAGTTTACACCAGAAGTGTGATAACGTAATATCCTCTCCCTATGAGAAAAATACAATCCTGTGAGCAGCTTTTAGTTGATGTTTAAAAAGAAAATTCTTTACTGTGTCTGGGGAAAGGTGTGTGTATGTGGGGGGGGTGTTAGAAAAGTGGTAAATTATTGATACTCTGCAGCAATGATATTAAACCAGGACTGAGCCATTCCCAGAGCTGTAAGCTTTCAAAACGGTCCGTGGGCTGCCCCCAGTGCAGAGCACATCTAAGAGAAAGAACTTGACTGCCACCTCTTTCATCATTAGACAGGAAGAACGGCTCTGTTATTAGCCATTCAGAAAGAAAAAGACTTCTGTGCTTGTCCAGAGGCAAGGATTACCAAAATGTACCTATTCAGTTAGTAGAGAAGACAGAATAGTAAAAAAAAAAATAAATAATAATAATAAAAAAAAATTACACGAGCTTTAAAGGTTTGGGCAGGCTGGGTTTTACTGTGACCTTGGTCGGCTTTTGTTTGAGTAAATAGGATTTGGGATGAAACATTAAAACTGTTTAGCAGAGCTTTTCAAACCATTTCAAACTTTTCTTATGTTGGTTTATAATATAACCAGACATGCTTGTAAATGGCCACACCTGCTCATTTCTCTGGGGATGGCCTGATCTCTGCCTTTCCTAACAAAGAAAGAACAGAGAGTGGGGGGGAAATCAGCCTTTCTTGTTGCAAAACAGAGTGGAAAGTCAAAATCTTTCTCAAGTTTGTCCCATCTGGTCAGATTAAATCTTTGATCACCCTGGGGACCACATTTATGTTTGGTCTCTACTACCGCTTCAGAACAGCTCAAAGCACACAGGTAGTGAGCAAAATAGGAATTGCTAAGCCGGGAACACGGCATAAACAAAAGTGCATTGGCTTTGGGTTTCTGTGGCTCGTAGGAAGTGGTCAGAAAGACAGACAAACATCTTGGCTATTTTCTGACTCCTGCCTGGTGTCTCCATCAGTGTCCTTTACTGCCAAGAAACTCCATGTGGCTCGAACATATTTTTTCATGAATGTATATCACAAAAAGTATCACATCACTTGTCATAAAGGTCTACAGCACCGATAGACTAGTGAGACAAAATGGAATGAAAAGTAGTCCAAAGTCTAAGCTGGAGAAATCACAAACAGTGTCGTAGCAAAGCTGTCCCTTTTAAGAAACAAAAGCCCTCCCCCCCAAATTCACAATATTCAAATGGTGCTGTGTGGCTGTAAAATGGAAAACATCTCCTTAAACCTAGGAGGTATTTTCAAAGAATTGTTACCCAGCAATTTTTTTTTTTTTAATGTAATCTATGCTGTTCTGGAAAACCTACACTTCACTTGGTACAATATATCTGGTATGAAGGACCCTGGCTGTAGAAAAATGATCCATTGATAATTTAATTCCTCATGTTGTTGTGAAAGAGAGAAACTCTTGGTTTACTGAATGTAAAAAAAACCAACAACCAACCAACAAAAAAAACCCAAACCCATATTTGAAAAAACAGAAGGGCTGACTAAGTATCACCTTGTGCTACATCCAAGGCCTCTTGCTGGTTGTCTGGCTGCTCTTTTGTAGGCAAAAAGGAGCTGAACGCTCTCTGGCTCCTTAGATCTGGCCCAACAAATGCACTGCCAGTCATGCACATGGATCCAGCTTAAAACCCAGTGTGAGCCTAAAAGAAGCTAGTCAAACTGGCACCTACTCATGCAGAAGGAGATAGATTTGTCATGACAGGCTGATTATTCAATGTAAAGAAACAGTTTAGCTTTTCTAATCTGGTACAAATACATCTTTCTCAGAGAAAAAAGTAAAAGGTCTAACAGTTCAAGTATTTAAAGTAAAGAAACCAACAAAAAAATTGTAACGTCAAAGTGAACCATAGGTATTTGTGCGAGAGCATTCTGCAAAACAGCCCCGCAGTTCTATTCAGATAAATAAGATTTAACCCGTTTAACCCTTTAGGCGCCACACATCGAGCATTTCCATCCCACACTGCGTCTGGCTCCTCGCCGAGTCTCCACGACCGGCTGAAACGCCTAATTCCAAAATACTCCTTCTGTTTTCCTGCCTCTGCTCGCTCGCCTGTGCCGACGGGAAGGGCGAGGGGCTCTCCCTCCCAGGCCAACAATGCCAGGGGCGGCCCCGCTGACCCCACTGGGGGTTCCCCAGAAAGATCCTCCAGAAAAGTCAACCTGAAGCCAAAACGGCCACAAAGCCCTCCACTAACTTCTTTCCTGAAATTTTCTCTGCTTAGGCAAGTCTGTGCTCTCCCTCATCTGGGAAGTATAATTAAGGACAACAATCACCTAAGGCACCAGGATGCAGAAGCTCGTTACGCCTGTCACCACGATTGTCAAGGCTATGGGCTTGACCCACAAAGGGGGTCTCCAGCGCGTGGGGCCATGCTGGGCTCTGAAATAGTGCCATCACCCAGACCAGGCAGAAAGGCCAGCTGAGATCAGTGGGTCCAGAGATGGCATTTTCAGTGCCTTTCCACTGCCGAGTCACAGATGGGAGTTAAAGAAGCTGCTTATTCATTGTAAGAGTCAACGTTCATCGAGCTCCACTTAAGGGATTTTCTCTTGTGTAAACTTGACTTTATAATTTAAAAAAAAAAAAAAAAAAAGAAGTGGTGTTATGAAACNAAAGAAGTGGTGTTATGAAACAAAGAGTTTTGGCAAGCGTCTGGGGTGTGTAAGGCGGCAAGCGGCATCTTCCAGTGCTGGGAAGCTCCCTTCTTGGGGGGGGGGCGGGCAGCCCTGTGCCCAGGGAGGAGGCCATGCCCGCCCCAGGAATGCTCTCAGCTGGCACAGCCCAGCATCCCAAAGTTTCCCCCCCTCTTCATTTTCCAGGGAGTGCGGCGGGATCCCAGTCTGGAAAGAATGAGTGCAAACCTGATGCCTCCCCGCATCCTATTTTTCTGGGGTCTTTTATTTTTCCTTCTTTTTTTTTTTCTTCTTCTTTTTTTTTTTTTTTTTTTTTTAATTTTTTTTCAACCTCTGGCGCT
>VXBJ01000509.1:88880-106380 GCA_013400055.1 Nycticryphes semicollaris | reverse complement strand
ATCCCCCTTACCATTTTCCTCTGCCTAAATCATATCAATTAAAAAGAGAGAGAGAGAGGGACAGAGAGAGAGAGAGAGAGGCATTTTCACATGACTTTGTTTTAACTGACACTCAAAAAAACTATTTTCTGAATCCAATTTAAAATGTTTCAGCAAAAAAGTTCATTAGCAATCAAAGAAACAAAAAATCATGCTGAGTTTAGTTTCTCTTTCACTTTAGACCTGGATCTTTAATCAGCGCTAAGGCGTATAATCCTCATTGAATCCTTTACCTTAATTTACCCCCCCGCTCCAGCCCCAAATATTTAATCAACAGTGCAGTTTTACATTAAATTATATTATATGAAAACGAGCCTCCAGAAGAGAGAAGCATGTATTTTATTTGCAGTGGCCCGAGAAGGCACCCCCCCCCCCCCCCAAAAAAAAAAAGCCCCACAAACCCCCCGAATTTCAATTTGTCCTGACAAACCGTTGGGTATTAAATTCTAAAGGCACGCAGAGTGCATAAAGAACTGATGGCTTGATTAGCTCTTGTGGTGCAATTGAAGGAGCTGTCTCTCTCCCCGCTTCTCCATTTTGAGAAGCACTTTGATCTCCGCTCCAGTCAATTCATGGCCATCAACTGACAAGACCGCATGAAACACCCCGATGGTTAGCCCCAAACTCGCGGCAAACTATTTGGTTTCATTAAGGCTCCAGGGAGAAGTGACCAGTGACAGTCCTTTCATTCAGAAGCCAACAGGCAAGTGACTATTTAAACTTTAATGGGCGCAGGGTACTGCTGCAGGCCGCTACACCTATAGCCGGCCGCTGGGGTATGAATGTCTCTACCTATGGTTTCGTGACACGTGAAACACAAACTGCAGCCGCTGATTTATTAATGCCTCGGCCCAGATTTGTTTGCGGGGTGAAACCGGCGATTCACCGTGTTTCGGGTGGGAGAAACGGCTGCGCCTTCAAAGGAAGGGAGAGCAGCGGGCGCTGGGTAAAAGCCAGCCATGAAAAAAAAACCCCAAAAGATTGCATTTTTAAATGCAGTGATTTCCTAAACATTTGCATGGACATAGCAGAACAAATACCCTTTCTGGCTGAAAATATAAATCACATCACCCACAAAACCTGAACTTGAGCTGCATCCCCCGCAAAATACAGAGGATTCGGTCCAGTTCTGAGCTTTGCTACAGTCAACTATTTATACATCCCTTTTCCCCTTTTGTCGCTGCCCTCTCCAAAGAGTCCCACTTCAAAGAGCTCGTTTTTGCACCAGTTCCTGTCAATGCAGGTCAGAAACACTAAAGTGGAAAGTGGCTGCAGTGCCGTGGCACAAAGAGTCTCTGCGGCTGAAATCAAACAAAGCCCAATTAAACTAATCATAACGTCCCAGTGAACACAAGGAAGCTCACCTGGTATTTCTGGACTTCTTGTGTGAATTCCCAACTCTACCCGGTACTTGGTACTATAATTACCCTGACCAAAATACTGTGAAATTACTGCTCTGATCTACTAATGGCTGCAAAAAATCAAGCCGTTGTGGTTTCATGCCAAGGGGCCGTAGCAAGGTGGCGCAATGCTTTCTGACAGAGACGACAACTTCTAAAAAACTCAAAAGGGAAAATTAACGGGATGTGGTTTATGTTGCCAAGGACTGTTCATTAATTACCAATTTAATCACTGCTGGAGGCATGACATTACAAAAATCTGGCTGAAAGTTCTAATAGATTATGAAGACCACCTAAGAAGAGTGACCAAGAAATGTACAAAACAATTAATACTGTTTCACTGCTATCAAAGACACTCAGATTATTTTACATCAAGTGAAGCAAAAGAATTAGTAGCTTCACAGTGCCACCACTAGGAACTGTAAATACAATGGCACACAATTAGTAATGCACATGTGACTTTTCGTTCAAGGCATATATCCTTGGGAAAGCCAGAACATGATAAGGAGAACAAAAGAAACATTTTTAAATGAAATGAATAAAGATTTTAACTCTACCCTTGTGCATGCTGAGCAATAACAGGATAGGCAATGGAAAATACAGCTCTCGGTCACGGCGGTATCATTCTGGGATTCACAACAGCCTGCACTGAACATCCCTACAGAAAACCTCCACTGTTATTAGCAGCAGTAGAAAAAGAGCATTCCAGATGCTGAAAAACCCCGGTCTTGCTTTGGACACAAAGGAAGAGCTCTGAAGCACTGCCACCCTTTTTTTTTTTTTTTGCTAATATTTATAAACGGAAGGAAGATGCTTAAGTTTTTGAACTAATGTTGTTTAAGCAATCTTAAAATTCAGTTAATAAATTGCCAATCTGCCTTCTGTGAGTGCGCAAGGTAATGTTACGGCTGCAGACTGCACAGCACCTTGAATTCACATCAACAGAATAAATAACCGCACAGTTATGTATTCAGGCCGGATGCTTAAGTGGTGTAAATAGACACAGCTTATGGAAATAACAGCAATAAAATGCAGCTGAGAATCTCAAGCATTTTTATCTAAAACTCAAACTGCCTAACATTTGTCTTGCATTATCAAAGGTTACACTTTATTCATGAATACCTCCTGGTATAAAACTGACGGTGCATACTAATTCTTCTTAGAAATGAGTTTACTTGCACTAATTGATTTATTTTCCCAGATACGTCAGAAAGCTGTCCATAGCAGTATTTCTGAACAGTGAAATATCACAACTTCATAGAAGAAAGTGCTTAAACAAATTAAACATGAAATCAAAATATGTAGAACCTTCTTGGAAAGTTACGGATTATATTTTATTTTTCATGTATTGAGTAACGTTAAATAACTTGTTTGTTCTTGCCATCAAGGAAATGAGATCAGGCTATCTCAACCTTAGTGTGTCGTTAGAAAGAAATAAATATCAGTCCAGTTTCAGTTTTGAAGTGTGCAGTCAGCAGGTCTAACCCTCATTTAAAGAAAAGTATATTGTTAAAATAGCTATAAAACTTGGAATGCCCATGAAATGTAAATACTGTACAGCACAGTGTTATCAGCTTAAACCATATTTAACCACTTCATAGTGGAATACAGACAAGACATATAAATGAACAACCAGGAATAAGTTACCAAAGCTCAGGGATTACCAAAATAATGTTCAATCTTTTTACCAATTAGATGGTAACCGCTTCTTTGTAATCTCAGGAAGATCTAGTGATCACATCTAAATCTGGTCACAATTATCAGCACGACAGACTAGTCTTTTTTCAATCAATATTTTCCAATTTATATTAAAAGACCAGGGTTGCCATCTGCAAAGTCCTACACCTCAATAAATTCATGTTAGATGTTTAATTAATGAAGATCAGCTTTACCCTCTGTTTTTTAAGAAAAAACAAGATGAGAATAACTTGGGAGTGTTTCCTTAAATGAATTAACATCACCGCCTCAATGACAGGCATTTATTTTCCAACTGAGGAGACTACAAAAAAATTTTAAAAAATCCACCGATAAGCTATATGCCTTTCCTAATGCAACAGAAGTAGGGATTCTGGTTTCATGTAGAAATAAAAGCTACCAAATAAAGCTACCCAGTAATAATTTTCAAGAACCTGTTAATACATTCGGAGGAAAGAATTCTTGCAACACTAACTTGAGTTTAGGGCATCTTTCAATCAAATTGAAATATCCTATTTTTGTTGTCTACTGTGAATCTGCATTCTGCGCCACTGCTGTTCATGCGGACTGGAGTTTACTTTTTGGCATTAGAGCAGGAGAGTTCAGAGTTTATTAGCTCAGGGGGGCAGCAGACTATTGCAGGAAATGATCAATACATGGGACCATTTATGAAAGCTTTTTTTCTGAACATTTAAAATAGTGCTTTATTTTTATTTTACTGCATCTGGCATACCCTGTATCTGTGAAAATGTATGCAATCAAAATTAAAGTAAGAGTAAACAAACTCATCTCCTTTCAGATTTTGTCACTTTCTAAAGCTTTTTTAAAAAGACTTCAATTTCTACTAGTCCACTGTGGATGCAAAAATTTACCATTTTGCACTCAAATGTTTCTGAAAATGAAAAATAATGGGCACAACAAATTGAAACATGAAGTAAAAAGAGCTTATTAAATATGAATTAGATACAGCTGCAACAAGTCCTTTGAGCAAGGGAGTAATAAAAAGCAATATTCTGAGCAGAAAAAAACCAATCTCACAGCACAGCCCCGTCCTCCTGCCCTCTGTGCGCAGACAGCGTTTGCGTGGTTGGAAGGAGCAGGTTTTGGGTGACATACCTCGTCTTTGCAAATTCTACTACAACAAAAGCTGAATACAGTCCTCACTGCTCTTTCAAACCTGTCTTTTTTTTTTTTTTTTTTAAATTTAGGCAGCTATAGCTGTCATTCAACTTGAATAAATATGAAATAATGGTAGCAGAGATAAGTAAACCCAAATCTTTATCTGTGCAGATAAAGCAGGCCAGCAACAGTTGCGTTTAAAAGCACAGCAGCAGCAGTGTCAGGATTGCTCTCTGAAAATACCCTTTGGTTCATACTAAGCTGGATTTAAATACTTATTGTCTAAATGAAGTCTCTCACAATTTTTGGTGTAGTCACCCCAAGAATGCTGCTGTGAAGGAAGAATTACTATTTTCCTGCTTCACAAGAGGCAAAAGACAAAGCAATTCCCTCTCGGTATCACACTTGGGAATTCCTGCATCCCAGAATCTATGCTAGATCCTAAATATACCAACTTTTTTGGTAAATCCCCGTGAGGGGCCCCGGCCCACACCCAAGTTCACCACAGAGAAATCCTTAGCTCAAGCAAAACCCAAATAACTTTATGAATGATCCATGGCCCGTGTAAGGAAGAAAAACAAATACTTCGACAGATGAGCACTATTTTTCATTAATTTCATGCTGTACAGCATTCCCTGCTAAGGCTCTCTACCTTGCAAAAACAAGTTAAAAGAATTTGACACACAATTTAGGAGATGCCAGAAATAAAAGCACTGAGTGCAATCTTAACTTTCATCCTACTCCGTGTCCTTTAGAATACAGCCTTGTCACAGCATCAGCTTTTACTTTTACCATACCCGAATATTTAGCCCTGATCTGAGCTCTACCCAGCAGCGTTCAAAACTTTGGTGTATTTTTGCTCTTCAATATGCAGGCCCATCAATATGTAGCACTGCTCTTTACTCCACAATATTCAAATCTCGCTCTGTCGACAGAATTATTAATTTCTTCAAGGGCTTTTCTACAGTGCTCATCACTACGGTATTTAACTGCCTCAAAAGCATTAATCACATTCCCTTCTCACAACACCCCGTGGTGGTGTTATTACCCTGTTCTTTGGATAAGAACCGCGACGGAGAGATCTGACTAAAAGGATCTAACACTGGGTGCTCCGTCTGGGAAGCCTACTACCTGCGTTGGTTTTTTTTCAGCATATGAAGCTTTCTGCAGCCCTTTTGTGCACCTCCAATTGATCTCCCTGACAGACCTGGATGCTCAGTACACCTGCAAATGCAACTTCACCTCCCAGAGCAATCCGGAAGGGAAGGACACATAATTAATGACCACTTGGAGGAAGTTTGGTTCAAAAGACTTCACAGAACTGATCAGGAACTTGGAGGAAAGGCAGTGTTACATTTAATTCTTTCAGGCACCTTCGTTGTGACCTCATCCTTCTGCTTGCCACAATCCCTGCTTTGCTGGCCACACACCTCCTAGTTTCTGAAGCTAGAAGGACAGAGGTCCTCTGGACAAACACCACCTCAATCCTCTGAGCTAAATGAGATGCAACTGCTTTGGGGAAAATAGTATGTGATCACATAATTAAAGACTGCATCATAATGCATATACACAAAGGAGGTTAATTAAAATTGCCTGTGCGTTTCTTTACTCCTAATTCCATTCTCTGTAATCACGCTGACTCCATAACCATAGCCAGTTGAGTTTACAGAGCTAACGACAGTGGCAATGAATTTCCATTTTTTATGTGAACCAGTCATTACCAGAGAAGAAGAGGAACATATTGCCACTGGCCTTCGCAGATATTTGCTGACAGTGGAGTTATGCTGAGACTCAAGAATTAGAGATTCTACCCCACTTTCTTTAAGGGAGGGCTTCCTGCTGGAAAGACCTTTTAGCCCTGCAAAACCTGAGTATTTCCCACTTGTCGTGGTCCCCTCTGGCCTGCCCCTTTGCCACTTGGCTTGCACGGACCAGCTCCAGCCTCCTGGCCTTTCCAACATCTCATTCCAGCCAGGCTGCCGCCACTAACAACCATCACTGCAAGGCTGACATCCCACAGCATCTGGTGGGAGCAGATATGTCCCTTCTAGCCCTGTGATACTCATCATGAGAAAAGGCGAGTTAAATAGAAATGAGTAAGCTAATAAAAAGGCTCTCCTGGTTAAAAGCTGAATGATTACAGCTGCTATGCCAGGCTGGAAAGGATAGAAGCATCTCGTAAAAGAGTCACTACATGCACACCTACATCAAGAAAGCAGGAAGAAAGGTTGAGCTGTTTATAAATCTACCATAGAGAAAGGGATCCATGGGGGAATCAGTCACTCTGTTCACAGAGCTCTTAAGCTAATTCTTCCCGTCTCCAAGAGGCTACATCAATTTTAAGGCCATATCTATGATCCTCCCAAACCATGAGCATGTTTTCAAGGACTTTCTGATCAACACGGTCTCTCCTCAGACTTCAAATACCTGTCTACAGGCTTATACATGGGCTGGTGGGCAAACAACCTGCAAATTGTAGGCTCCCAAGAAGCACCAAATGGGCAGACCTAAGAGTGGAAAAAACTTCCTACCCCACTGCAAGTAGGGAAGGAATGGGAGAAAAGAGAAGGTGATACAAACAGGGGGAGCAAGTGGAGTCTGATGGGACCAAATCTGGTGGGTTGAACAGGAAGGGAAGAGGATGTGGCAGAAAGCACAGAGGGAAATGTCCAAGGGAAGAAAGACTAAAGAGAGCAGTTATTAAGAAAGAAAAGTTGAAAAGGAGAAAGGAAGCTGAAATGGGCAAGGCAGACAGCTGAAATACAGTCTGGGACAGGGGAAAGAACAGGAAGACACAAAATAAAGAGGGGGAAGAACACACAGCCTGGAGTGCAATGAGATAATTCAGAGGACAACGGGATTGAGTTAACAGGTATATAAGCAAATTCAGTGCCTTGATCTTCTGCTCCCCTGATTTCAGCATTTTCTGAGTTAAAAAGAAAAAAAAAAGTAAAGCCAGTATGAACACTGACATGGGCCTAACCCCAGAGCACACGCACAAGAAGATGGAAACACACTGCAGCAAGGAGGAAGACTCAAGAAAAAGGGGTAAACAGTCAAGAAAATGGACACGTCATGGGAAAGCAGCTGGTTAGTTGTCAATAAAGAGACAGGGATGTAAAAATGAAACAAACCCCCCAACAACAACAAAAAACCACAAAAAGAACAGCAAACTCAGAGTGCACTGAAAAAAATAATGCAACATTGGTTCTACCAGAGGAAGGGTAAAGCTTAGTCTGAAGAAGGTCTAAGGTATTTGCTCTTTGCTTAGAGGAGACAGGAACACTTTTTTTCATAAGAGACTTTCACTGAAACAGATCAGGCAAGCACATACCAAGTAACTCATACTTATGACCACACAGAACAGACTTGGAAATTTCTTCCTTGTTGTTGACCTCAAGCAGCAAAACAGCCCCAGCACCATATATTGTTCTCACTTGTTTACTAAGAAAACAGCAATTCATCGTTCTCATATGACACGTATAGAGTGGTAACAAGGCCCATGACACAAGATTTTCCAAAGTCATTAATGACTCTGCAGCCTCCACTTCGCTGCAATGACTGATTTTCAGAGCACACTGTGAGAGATGGGGCTGCTTAAAGCTCTTTCTGTGAAGGTATCCAAAAACGTGCAACTGTAAACTTCGAGCGTTACTTTTGCAAGTATTGGCCTTGGACTATCTCTTTAAAATTTTCTTATTTAAAATTAGATCTTCCCATTGAAACCATTTTCTTTTGAATCCCTCTCAATCCATCCCAAAAATGAGCCTAGTCCAGTTCCCACTTACTAAATGCCAATTCTCATTATTGTAACTCTCGTTTGGGTAACATGCTACTACACATTACTGCACACAGACACATAACAACACTGTTCTGAGTCAAAGTTCTTATTATTAACCTTAATGACCAGAAAACACTCTACAGAAATGAGTCTGTACTATTTTCTAACAACCAAGCAAGCAGTGGCCTGTAGTAAACTGGCACAATTATATCAAATGGAAATGCCTCCTCTCTATAAAGATCAAATATGTTGTAGAAAATTAGAAATCAATATATTTTCTGTTATACCTCTGTATGTTCATGCACACATACATCCTCATTCAGAACATATGCATGCATGGATATGTTTATAACCTAAGTATATGTTATATAGAGCTTTATATAATACATATTATTATATATTAACTTTGTATAATATATTACATATGAATACTATACCAGCCTCCATCGAAGAACTCCCTTTTCGCAGTGCATGTTTCCCACCAAAATGCATTAGAAGAATATTAAGCTTGGTAAGTCAAGCACTCAAAGCCAGGAAATGCTGAAATTCCACTAGCTGTACAACCCTGCACTGGTTCTCATTTCGTACAGTCTTTAATTGCATAACCCATTCTTTATTTTCCTATGGGATACTTTTTCAGTGGCCACAAATGAGAGGGTTCAGTGAATGAACAACTGCTCAATATTTCACTTTACCCTTATCATTCACTGCCTGTCATACATCTTGTTTAAAATACACAATTTAAACTGTCCTCTGCACACAAAATTATTGATTCCTCCACAGCATTTCTGTGCCACTCTTCACTATCATGCCTTAGACTTTCCAAATTACATCTTCACAACACCCTTCTGAGCCAAGAAGCTTTTGTTATTCTTATGATACAGTCAATCCAAGCCATGAAGGCCCATTCCCTGTTTGCTCAGAGCACCCAGGATTTCAGAAGGGCCAGGACCATTCATTCCCAGCACAGTTCTCCTTGACTTGGCTACAGCTGGGTCCATTCAAAACATCCAGAAATCAGTCCCCACAAACCTTGGGTCAGAAACCAGCAATCAGGGAATAATGCCACCTCCAGTACATGGGGTTGAAGGTACCCTCCCAGCATTGCAAAGAGCCTCTGATGGAAGCAGAAAGAAAAGCTGGTTCTAGAGAGGGGCCTCAAAAGTCTGCTCTTCCCTTTCTTCCAGGCTAGTAATTCAGTTTTTAGCTCCTGTAATAAACAACACAAGATCCCATGGGTAATCTGGCTGCCTGAACTACGCAATCACACCTCGCACCCTGAAAACTCCGTCCCCATCTCCTCTCCTTCAGCTGGTTTTCTTGACCTAGACAGTCTTCAGTTTCATCTAACTCCACATTGCCATCTTCCTCTTTGCTGTCGTCTCTCCTCCGCATGCCCGTGGGGCAGCTCCCCTCACTCCTGTTTGGCTTTCATCAGCAGGAGTTTGAGTCTAAAAGAGGAAGTTTTGCTTTCCAATACTACCATCTGCATCAGAATGGGCCCTGGACCTCCGGGGAGCCACAGCCAAAGATGCTCTTGCTGTGCTGTGTCCATACAGGCCACTTTTATTGACTGCCTTTTCCAAACTCCGGTTGACAAGACTGTGTTATTAACACAACTTTGTTTTGAACAGATTTTTCAAGGCGATGGAATCTTCTTCCCATAAGACATTTTTTAACATGGATAAAAGAATGCTTTATCCAACCTAAGACCCTTAAATGGTTGAACAGGGGTTTTTTTGAAGTAAAAAAATAAAGATAAATATTACCGAGGCTGAGAGCTAATGGAGAAAATCTCAGCCCAAACAATGAAACACTAGCAACATTGTAAAACCTTTGAAAATATGAGCCTGTAATAAAAAATGTTAGGGTAATTTAATTACAGTTGTTCCTGCCTGACTAGTTGCCCATAGTATCACTGTTCTTATGTTTTATGAAAGCTAATAATAAAAAATATTCCAAAGTTAAATTTATACTAAAATATGCTTATCTAGGAAAAACTTAAATATAAAGTAATAAAAAATTTCTTATATATCATTATACAAATGACACTTATCTGTATATATGAATAGAATTAAAAAAAAAAAGTGTCAGTTTTGTCAGGGGCATTGTCAAGAAAAAAAAACAGTTGAGCATGGATCCAAGAGAGTTAAGAGAATTAAATGAGACATGTAAATTACTGTCTTCATTTTTTGATTGTATGATCCCCTTTATATAAAATGCAGAATCTGCCCCTCAGGACTGGGCTCTGAAAGATGTGAATCAGTAAAGACTCAAGCCATTCTACGTATCATTGTTTTTCAGTTACATTTACATTCTCATTTGCTAGTACAGTCTCTGACCATGCAATAGTTAGAATCACAAAACCCACACTGCAAAGGTTTTGCATAAAAATTAATTAGCTTTCATCTCCAGAGAGTAGACATCCCTTCCAGGTCACCACAGAGGCCACTGGAGGTGCAACCATAGCTGCTGCCACACTGGAGCTCATTCCCCAGCTCTGCTTTCTCACCTCACTAACATAATCAATGTTGGTGATAAAAAGGAATTGTTCCATCAACTCTTTTACAAGACCATCACAAGCAGTCTCATTCACTGCAATGACACTTATGAAGCAGCAAGTAGCTGACATCACAGGCTAAGGGAACACATTTACATTAACTGAAGAAAGCGAAGTAATCAAAAATAGCATAAATTACTCGACTGTCATTTAACAAGTAACTTTTGTTTTTCACCCTGTTAGAAACGGTGGTGCCAATCAAAGAAGGTGCTCCTGAACCGCTGCTTCCAGGGGAGTCTGTGGCACCTTTCCCTCAGTCACAATGGTGGGAGAAACAGGCTTTAAAAGTGGACAAAGGGCACACAACACGTTGGGGCTCTGCGAGACTTGGAGTGGAAAAGGAATAATCTGCAAGGACACACTGCCCACAAAAGCACATGTACATACAAGAAATTTTAACTATGGAAACTGCCAAATTGGCCAATATTTCTTACATCATTCAGCTGCTTATTGCGGGCCGGGGTGATGGTGTTGGATAGTTGCTTATTTCCTGCCTTTAAAGCTGCATCTCTTCTTGCTTGCTCAAGCAGAACTCTTGCTCGTTCTTTAAGTTCTTCCTGTCTTGACAACATTCGTTGCTTAAAAATAAAGAAATATAATTAACAGCAAGGCAGCCTCAGGGTACTTAACATTTATACAGTAGTTAATAGCCAGGAGCCTTCCTATATAATAAAAGGTCAGGAGTCACATGGATTATAGTTTCATGAGGTGACAGAGCATTCTACAGAAATTAAAAGTAAAGATGATCAAAATGTAAAATTAAAAAAAAAGTCATAGGCCTTTATAATGTAAATAAGAGTTCTTTCCCCTCCCCATAAAACTTAATTTCTATCAACATTTAATGCCTTTAAACTGCTACTGTGGAAAAAAAATAATTGCTTTCATGGAAGCTATGTTAAATGTGCTATGTGTTTACTTATTTACTTTAATATGTATGCAAATATAATGCTTTGTTGGCTACTTATATGGGTATCATTCATTTGTAACATAACAACACAAGGAGGCCGGGTACAAGGCAAAAACCCAGCAAAAATATCTGTTTCTGCTTAATTTGTGAATATCCACAAGGAATTCCCTTGTTCATACATGTGACCAATTATATTGCAGAGAATTAACAGAAGGGGATTTTCAGCACACGCAGCGTGAGTTCCCATACGTATATACCCCCACACATATACACTCCCATACACATATACTTCCCAGCACTGACTTCTCAATCAAGGTCCACTGGGAAGACTCTGGGACAATGTGTCTCTAGGTGTTTACATAAGCTAGAGCTGGGAGAGAGGTTGCAGGTGGTGCTCCTGCAACAACCATGGGGAACCCGTAGAATCACACAATGGTTTGGGTTGGAAGGGACCATCCAGTCCCGCAGGGGGTGCCCAGGGTAGGGACACCTCCCACCAGACCAGGTTGCTCAAAGCCCCATCCAGCCTGGCCTTGAACATATTCAGGGATGGGGCATCCATGGTCGACTCTAACCAACAACTGAGTGTCTAAGGTTAAGACTGAGGCTCACAACCGAGATTTTATTACTGTGTGCAAATGCACAGAGAACTCACAACAGAGAACAGTTTTTGAAGTTCTCTCTTCATTTTTCTTTGCCCCTTACATCCTTGCACATGAAAATCTTGCTGGAGAAGACATCCTGCCTTCCCCTGCTCTATTCTGTATGGGCCAAATTGTTCCTTCCTCATCCAGTACCAGTACACAAAGATGATGATGAAGAGACATCTCATGAGTCTTCAATGATAAAAGGAAAGAAATTTATTCAGCTATGGAACTAATATTTGGCCACTCTAACCCATCTACGAACTGCTACTGTTGCATTAAAGTGAATCTTTATGGTGCTCACTCAGCAAAAAACTTAAAAATACTTGAAGCAATCCACACTACCAAATGACTGGCCATATTACCTTCTTATCAGAATTATTGGCACAAAGCCAAACAAAGACAAAACTCAAGAAAGCTCTTCACAGGGGTAAAATTATAAACCCACTTTGGTATTTCTGTAAACAGGGCTGATAACACCTTTTATATATTCTTGTGATGATATGCTTTACTGATAATACTCAGCATTTATGTAATATTCAACTTTCACCTTCATACTAAATCTGCAAGGTTGGTGGGCATATTCTTCTTATCTTTATAAAAAGGAAAATGATATTGTGGGTAAGTAACGTGCTCAAGGCCACTCAATGAACCACGTAACTTAATATTCCGGAGTTTCTACCTTCCCATCTTGGCACAGTTCATAAGGCTCTGTGGTTTCTCAGACAAGATTTTGAAATATGTTTGGTATATTTTAAGGTACTCAAAGCTTCATGTTTTTTGAATACGGATCAATAACTTGATGTCTTTTTCTAGTTTTTGCTTCAGTATGCAATACTCAGAAGAAATTTGGCAAAAGCCATCAAGCCATTTTCTTTAAGCTGGTTGAGACTACAACTTTCACTTCCTTTAATTGGACAGATATTGGAAAGACTAACAGTAGGACAGTTTCTATAAATGATTTTTTCATGCAATGGCTCTCTTTTAGCATCACCTACTTTCAGTCAAAGTATTCATTGCCCAACAATGAAAATACACCACCCACCTTGTCATTTATATGGAAGATAGGATGTAAATTACAAAGGCAGAAGAAGAACTTGAAGAGCATCTCCATCCTGACTCACAGGCACACAGAAAGGTTACACTTCTTACCTGGGCTGTTTTTGCAGTTTGATCTGCATGATTTACAGCCGTTCTGGCATCATTCTCTGCATCAGACTCTGTTTGCCTCAGAGAGGCGTGCAGTTTCTTTGCAAGATCTGTATCCTTATTGTAGGAGTACCCCATCTTAGAAGTCGGAGATAAACTTGTCTTTGTGACAGGTGAACTGGGATCTGCTCTTGTGCTCTCTATAGATCCTGTACATCCCACCTTGTCCTGTTCAGAGAAACCGATGGGACTGTCTGATCTCTGGTGTCTCTTGTCATTATCCTCACAAGCAACTGTTGGAGAGGCATCCTCTTTTTGATCGCTGACATGTGCCAAGTCACTCAAGTCTAAAGTGTCAGCCACCAGCAATTTCTTCCTCCCCAGCGCCAACTGTGCTTGCGTGGCATCTGTACCGCCACACTTCCCAACCTCTTCGGAGGCAGAAGTCCTGCCAGAACTCTGCTGGGATTTCTGTGGATCTGTATCACTTCGAGTCCTGCGAGAAGAAGGGGAGGCCGTGCTTGGGCTCAGGTGGTCATCAGGAGTCTGGTGCTCACTCTCAGATTCTCCCACACCGCTGTCGTTAACAAACACGGAGTCGTCCTGAGAAGCAAAGTCCGCTAAAGCACTGTCTGGAGGATGCAACTCGGGTTCCCGGTTCAGATCGTTCAGCTCCGCGTAGAATTTCTCCTGGTCAACAGAACTGTTTGTGTCTGTTTCGTAGTTACCCACTTTGTACGTGCTTTTGCTGCTGTTCTCCTCTATCTGAACCACGTTTAATTCCTGGCCACAGAAATGTGCCCTTATTTGATAGAGGTAGGTCATAACAGTCAGTTTGTCAGGTATTGCTAATAAAACCATGTCAGAAGGTTCCAGCAATCGTGATATTCCTAAACTGGCAAACCCATCATATGCCTTTGAAAACAGACAAAATAAAAATTACAATGTGGCAGTTTCTTACATATCATAACATTTTCAGAGCAAGCAGAAGTTTCAGTAAAAATAAACAAGCCTAAAATACACCCAGTGTTCCAGGAACAGTATGGGCTCAACTCTATTCCTTATTCTTTAGGCTTCACTACAGTAGTTACTACTTTTTCTTTCACAAACCAATCTGAACTCATTGATTTTTCCTGATGGCTTCTAGAGCTCTCCCAGGGTATCTTCATAGCAATGCAAATCGAGAGAGTATCACCAGCAAAGAAACGCAAATGGCATTGTTTTAAATATTTTTAATGTATACTATAATATACCATACTATAATAAAGCCTTTGGTTACTTACAATGATGCCACTTTCATGAGTAAAGAGTTTAATGAGACTGCAACTTAAAAGCCCTTCTGTTGGCACTAAGAAAACCCACCAGTATCTTAAATGGTTCTCACTCGAGTAGTAGGAAACAAGCAAATAAAAATAAAGTGCAAGATTTGGACCAGAACAAAGCAACTAAGGATGGCTTTTTAAGATAAGGATCAAAGATATAAGAAACACGATCCTACTCCATCTTGGGCTTTATCACTGGTGATCAACCTTCTCCCTTCTACTGATCATGTAACTGCAGTGATTTGTGCTGATGAAAAACCACATCCAGATAGCCAAAAAGAATGTCACCACAGATTATTTGACAAAAAACATAAATTGTATTAATCCAGCAAACAAATGCATCTTCAAAAAAATCACTGATGCTAAATTTATAAGAATTGGAGAGCAAATTTGACTCTTGCTTCACTTTAATTTCTAAAAGCCGAAGAGTTTGCAAGCCTCCCACTTTGTGAGACCACATTGTCTTCTTTCTGCTAGCCCTTTAAGTGAGTGGGCTTGGTGCATCAGGTTTTTCTAGTTTTGAAAAATTAAAGCTGTTTCTCAATTTACAATTAATTATTACTATCCTGGATTAACCCTGGAAGACAATATTGTGTTTCAAGGAAGCCTTTAAAAAGGCCTCCTGTCAGCGTAGACGCACTCGGCTAAAGCACTTGCTGCTTTTCCCCCCTGGTAATTATGCAGCTCCTTTTCACAGTCTTCTGAAAGGGGCTAAGATTGTTCCTACACCATTTTGAACAAAAACAGATGCTCAGTTTAAGATATGGACAAGAACTTGTCCTTTCACACACATTGCTGGTTTCAACTCTACTCAGTTTCACACTATTTCCTTGATTTATTTAGTTTTAGACGGGTGGAAGAAAGAAAGGAGAAATTTTTTTATCCTCTTGGTTTTCATACTGGTAAATGTTCAACAGTGAGTGGGAACATGGGTCTGGCCTGGCCGGCTCCCGGCAGAGCTGGTTATTTGACCTCCTCTGAGAAAAGGAGGAGCTCCCATTCCCATTGCAATGTCATTCCCTACTCAGGGGTCAAACAGTTCTCATTTCAAACTCTGCTCCTGAGAGCTGGAATTTATCTTCCTCGAATTTTGCATGCTTCCCCTCATGCTCAGGTATAACTTGCCAAGGCATTTTTGGTGAAGTAATTTTTAGACCACTATAACAAATGATTCACAGGGTTTATCTAGACATAGGAATTATCTGAATAATTTATTTTTGAGTCCTTCTGGCTCTCCCTGTGCAAAATAACTTGGCTTAAAATCACATCTGGTCTTTGGTGGGGTATCGGTTCTTGGGCAGGTTCATTACAAGAGACTGTTATGCCATTTATAAAAGCAGAGCTGTGCTTAGCTATAGGAGTAAAAACAGTGGAAAACATGAATGCTGTATTTGCTGATACAAAGCAAAGTATCCAAAATAGCCAAACAACGATGGGTGGGGGGGAATGGAAAGAACTGGGATGGTAGAGGAGAGCAGGACCAGGCTGGACAGAGAGGAGAAAGAGACGAGAGAGGTGGGACGGAAGAAAGACCAGGAGCACAGAGAAAGGAGAGTCAGAGAAGAGGCCCGCAGGGGCTTGGGGGGGCAGCCCTAGTTGTGGCAGGGAACACTAACAATAAAAAAACAGGCTGGGCCTGAAAGCATAACAAAAGCTGGTCGTGTTCTTGCGCCTGCCAAAGGCAACAGCAGGATGTGCTGTTTGGGTGTGTGAGTGCTGATACAGTGGCACAAATAACCTGTTACCTGATGCTGGAGGTAGTGGGAGTTACCATCTGAAGAATGAAAGGACCTAAGGATGGACTTAGCAGTCCACAGCAGCCAAAGCCCATAGAGATGATCTGGCCAGCAGGGAAAGGGAGATGATTCTGTCCCTCTACTCCCGGAACAGAAGTGGGTGAGACCCCACCCAGAGTACTGTGTCCAGCTCTGGAGTCCTCAGCAAAGGAAGGACATGGACCTGTTGGAGCGAGTCCAGAGAAGGCCACAGAGATGCTGGGAGGGCTGGAGCCCCTCTGCTGTGAGGACAGGCTGAGAAAGTTGGGGGTGTTCAGCCTGGAGAAGAAAAGGCTCTGGGGAGACCTTAGAGTCCCTTCCAGTCCCTAAAGGGGCTCCAGGAAAGCTGGGGAGGGGAGCCCTAGGGTGAGGGGGAATGGTTTTAAACTGAAGAGGGGAGATTTAGATGAGTTCTCAGGAATAAATTGTTCTTTGATGTGAGGGCAGTGAGACACTGGCCCAGGTTGCCCAGAGAAGCTGTGGCTGCCCATCTCAGGCAGTGTTCAAGGCCAGGTTGGATGGGGCTTTGAACAATCTGGTGTCCCTGCCCATGGCAGGGGATTGGGACAAGATGATCTTTAAGGTCCCTTCCAACTCTAACCATTCTATGATTTTATGACCTGAACTCTTTCATAGTCTTAATTTCTTATTTATATGCTAATAAAACTAAATCCCAGGATCATCTCCCAGGGTCTGTAAAATGACAATGGGGACAGTGTTTCAGAGTTGCCAGGAGAGGCACTATCTTAGAACAGGTAACGCTCCAGCAGAAGGACAGAATTTGGAGTCATGTATGGTCTCAATGGGGCTGCCACCATTTTTCGTTGTCTGTTCGGTTCTTCTGATGATGCTCAGGACTAAACACAACAGCTTTTCACTGATGCCAGATACTTATTTCCCATCCCCTCTCCTTCTCCTTCTGGACAATACACATCCTTGCTCTCTTCTTTCAAAGCACACTAGATACCCAGATTGGCACACAAATGTCTTATAGTCATTAGTTCTAGTTCTGTAATTAGCAAAGGTATGTTCTGTACATGTCCATAGAGCAGTACGTGATGGGTTCTCCTTTACCACTACAAAAGGCAGGGACTCTGGATATTCCAATA